>JAVTVY010055279.1:0-29376 GCA_036873755.1 Hanleya hanleyi
CATCACTACCATCTATACCATCACTACCATCCATACCATCACTACCATTCCTACCATCACTACCATCCATACCATCACTACCATCCATACCATCACTACCATTCCTACCATCACTACCATCCATGCCATCACTACCATCCATACCATCACTACCATCTATACCATCACTACCATCCATACCATCACTACCAACCATACCATCACTACCATCCATACCATCACATCCATACCATCACTACCAACCATACCATCACTACCATTTCTACCATCACTACTATCCATACCATTCCTACCATCACCATCACTACTATCCATACCATCACTACCATTCCTACCATCACTACCATCCATACCATCACATCCATACCATCACTACCATCCATACCATCACTACCATTTCTACCATCACTACTATCCATACCATTCCTACCATCACTACTATCCATACCATCACTACTATCCATACCATCACTACCATCCATACCATCACTACCATCCATACCATCACTACCATTCCTACCATCACTACCATCCATCCCATCACTACCATCCATACCAGCACTACCATTCCTATCATCACTACCATCCATTCCATCACTACCATCCATACCATCACTACTATCCATACCATCACTACTATCCATACCATCACTACCATCCATACCATCACTACCATCCATACCATCACTACCATCCATACCATCACTACTATCCATACCATCACTACCATTCCTACCATCACTACCATCCATCCCATCACTACCATCCATCCCATCACTACCATCCATACCATCACTACCATCACTACCATCCATACCATCACTACCATCCATACCATCACTACCATCCATACCATGATGGTGATGGTAGTAATCCCACTTGGGACTGGACTATCCAGCAGTAATCCCACAGAGGACTATCCATCAGTAATAACATGGGACTGGTCCACCCAGCAGTAATCTCACACTGAAATGCCGTACCAGTAATCCGACTGCACTGACCTATCCATCCTACATGGGATTAACTTTTGCCAGTAATCCCACATGGGACTGATGTTATTGTCTGTACCAGATAATCTATTCCAGACATTATTGTCTGTACCGCATCACTTATTCCAGACCTTATTGTTTGCTCTACATGTATGCTTTCAATACTGCTGCACCTTTGGCGGATGACCCCGCAAGGCGAGATGTTGGGGTTCTCAGAACGCTTGTTAGTACAAAATCATGGCAAAAAACTGAAAAATAAAGTTTATGATTTTTTGTTTTGTTTTTACACATTTCTCTCTCAAAATGTTTTACCAAACTATTGTTCTTGAACACCGAGTCAATGTCCTGCTTTATTTGAAGGAAATAGTATTGAATTTGTTGACGGCTGACTCTCCGGCATGTAACTCAAAGAACATTGTTGGTTTTATGCAAATTGTATTAAACTACAGCACTGGTTTGCCAGAAAAGATGGCTATATTTGGTCTGTGGAAAAAAAAAAATTAAAATAAAATAAAATAAATAAATAAGTAAAAAGATTTAAAAAACAGCCTCTATTGTCATTTTTTTTCAAAATGTGCCTGTGAAGCTAGTGATAATTTTTTTTCAGCCTAGAGGACGATATATTTCCAACATTAAACTTAAACATATAATAACTGCCATGTTTTCTTGACCACCTTGTTCCAGAGCAAGCCATGAGTCTGATCAACCAGCAGGAGAAGAATGTACCAGTAATAGGCAGCAGTAGTAACACAGGGATTCACATCCAGGTACGGCTTCATTATAGCCCCAAAAAAAATGCTTAGCAGGCCTCGCATTTTGATGGGGCTGATCGTATTCTTTAACCTTAAAGCAGCGGGTACTTCATTATACCCGCCCACTCATCACTGTGACCCAAAAATAGGGAATTATTGAAAAACGTGACGTTTTATTGAGTAGATACATTAGGGGAAGATGATGTCTCAAGTAGCAAAATTGAGGTAAGGGTCACCGACTCCAAAATAAGGAAAATGTTAACAATTGCAATTTAGTGGAGAATATGTGTCATGCACCAATACTGAGGTTAAGATCAAATGTCAAGGTCACTGTGACCCCAAAATTAAAAACGTCTGTTTCTCGGCTAAAAACCTTTTTTATATTTATATGGCGGGGGCAGGGGCATTATAGAGTTTGGTCTGTCCGTCCTTCCGTACTTACATCTACGTCTGTCCGTCCGTACGTACGAAGTTTCCGGGCAATAAATCTCCTATGGATGGACGCTTTCACTTGAAATTTTTTTCACTGGTGTACATCCATAAGGCCTTGAATGGGGTTGCGTTTCGAGAAAATCCGCGTACAGGTGGCGCCACGACATGGTGTAAAATGTAAAATGCCTAAGCTAGGTTAATACATGTACAGGATGGGGTTTCCAGGCGTTGAATCTATAATGGGTTGATGCTTTCCGTTGAAATTTTGTTCACTGGTTTACAGCCATAAGACCTTGAATGGGATTGCATTTCGAGAAAATCCGCTTGCAGGGGGCGCCACCACTTGGCGTTAAATGAGCCTACTGGCTAGGTTAATACATGTACTAGATGAGGTTTCCGGGCGATAAATCTATAATGGGTTGACACTTTCCAGTGAAATTTTGTTCATTGGTTTACAGCCATAAGACCTTGAATGGGATTGCGTTTCGAGAAAATCTGTCTACAGGTGGCGCCACCACATAGTGTTAAATGGTCCTAGCCTAGGTTAATACATGTACAAGATGGGGTTTCCGGGTGATAAATCTCCAGTGGTTTGATGCTTTGACTTGAAATTTTCTCACTGGTGTACAGCCATAAGACCTTGAATGGGATTGCATTTCGAGAAATTCGCTTGCAGGTGGTGCCACCACTTGGCGTTAAATGAGCCTACTGGCTAGGTTAATACATGTACAAGATGGAGTTTCCGGGCGATAAATCTATAATGGGTTGAAGCTTTCCATTGAAATTTTGTTCACTGGTTTACAGCCATAAGACCTTGAATGGGATTGCGTTTCGAGAAAATCTGTCTACGGGTGGCGCCACTACATAGTGTTGAATGGTCCTAGCCTAGGTTAATACATGTACAAGATGGGGTTTCCGGGTGATAAATCTATAATGGGTTGAAGCTTTCCATTGAAATTTTGTTCACTGGTTTACAGTCATAAGACCTTGAATGGGGTTGTGTTTCAAGAAAATCCGTCTACAGATGGCGCCACCACATAGTGTTAAATGGTCATAGGCTAGGTTAATAGATGTGCAATATCAGCTGTCAGCTGGTGAACAGGCATATTCCATGCATGTGCCTACCCCAAATATCCTCCATACATCTTTTTTTTAAAATACCAGTAATGATTATCCACTACAATACTATTTCATGATCAACTTTTACTCTTTAGGCGGGGGCATTTATCACCTTCAGTGATAATTAATCCACATCCCATCAAATATGCTTCTCCAAAGGGGGCATACTCATTGATGCTGTTACTTCTAGTTTGTTTTGAAAGTAACTTCTTTTGTCCTATTATTACAGTCTGCAGGGATAGATAGTACTGGAAGCCCCGTGGCTGTCAAACTATCCATGAAGGGTTTTGAAGGGTCTAAGGTACCTCCAGATATTGCTCAGTTAGCAGGCCATCTGGCACGCAGTATTGACCCAGGAGATCTGGACCCTCAGACGGGCATGTTCTACTCGGATCTGGCTGCATCGCAATCAGACAATGTCAGCCGGGCTCAGCCGCCACGTAATCCACAGTCCATGGATCTGCTGAGTACATCGTTAGCCCAGGCTCAGATTGACCTTGACCCCTATCAATTCATGGAGGATGATCCGGACATGATCGCTCCACCCCAACTCCAACGCGCCGACTCGGGCACAGTTGCGGAATTGACAGCATCACACAGTTCCAGCCCACACCGAAGTGCAGTGTCTCTAGTCAGTATGCTCAACGTGGGGAGGGACATGGCTGAAAAGGCCGGCTCAGAAACTGGTATGTTCTTGAAACTGTTCAGTGTGGTAAATATACTTCATATTACGGATACCATGGTATTTAAACAAAGAATTAATTCACCTTAACACTATCTGGCTCTGCTGCAGCCTGGGGAGACAGAAATTCCCCCCTCTATATAGTTTCGTGATCCCTAAGTAGAGTGCCGAAACTTACCACGCTACATCTTGGATCTACTAGAAAACGTAAAAAAAAAACTGTGAGGTCATTTTCAAAAAAGACATTTTTAGCTCATCTTGGCCGATGTGGGCTAATGTCATGGCCTGATTGTCCGTCGTCCGTCGTGCGGTGTGCGTCGTCTGTCGTGCGTAAACATCTTCTTCTCTGAAACCGCTTGACCGATTAAGCTGAAACTTGGCATGCATGTTCCCCCCAATGAGTACACCAGAATTTGTTCATACGGTGTCGATATTTGAGTCTAGTTGTGCAAGATACCTTTTGTGGTCTTATTCAAAAATCCAATATGGCCACCAGGCAGCCGTCTTTGATTCCCCATGAAACATTGTTATTGTGATTTCTCAGGAAGTACTGCATGAATCTTTCTCAAATTTGGTACACAGGTTCCCCTTGGGGTCTACTTGTACATGATACCTTTTCGGTCCGATACGAAAATCCAATATGGCCACTAGGTGGCCATCTTGGATTTTCCCATGAAATTTTGTTATCGCAATTTCTCAGGAACCACTGCATGGATCTTTCTCAAATTTGGTACACAGGTTCCCCTTTGGGTCTAGTTGTGCAAGATACCTTTTGTGGTCTGATTCAAAAATCCAATATGGCCACCAGGCGGCCATCTTGAATTTCCCCATGAAACATTGTTATCACGATTTCTCAGGAAGTACTGCATGGATCTTTGTCAAATATGGTACACAGGTTCCCCTTGGGGTCTAGTTGTGCAAGATACTTTTTCTGCTCTGATTCGAAAATCCAATATGGCGATCAGGCAGCCATCTTGGATTTCCCTATGAAACTTTGTTATCGTGATTTCTCTGGAAGTACTGTATGGATCTTTCTCAAATTTGGTACACAGGTTCCCCTTGGGGTCTAGTTGTGCAAGATGCCTTTTGTGATTTGATTCGAAAGTCCAATATGGCCACCAGGCAGCCATCTTGGATTTCCCCTTGAAACTTTATCGCGATTTCTCAGGAAATACTGCTTTGATGTTTCTCAAATTTGGTAAAAAGGTTCCCCTTGGGGTCTAGTTGTGCAAGATACCTTTTCTGGTCCGATTCGAAAATCCAATATGGCCACCAGGTGGCCATCTTGAATTTTCCCATGAAATTTTTGTTATCGTGAATTCTCAGGAAATTACTGCATGGATCTTTGTCAAATTGGGTACACAGGTTTACCTTGTGGTCCGGTTGTGCAAGATACCTTTTTTGGTCCATTTCGAAAATCCAATATGGCCGCATCTTGAATTTCCCATGAAACTTTGTTATGAAATCTCAGGAAATTACTGCATGGATCATTTACATGTACTGTTCAGGGAGGACAACACAAGTTAGAAACTCATCTATTGCAGTTCTTTAGTAAAAAATTCTTACAGCTACTTTTGCCAGTTACAGCCAGATGAGCTACAGTGCCATGGCACTATCTTTAGATGCTTTTTCGGTCAGATTTTCAATTTTTTTCATTTATGTGTTTCCTTCACAAAATCTGCATGATAAATAAGTAAATAATAATGTGAAATACAACAGCTCTTGCCCACTTTTTCTTGCACTCAGAAAAGCAGTAATTTGGAAAAAAAAATGAGAACAAAATGGCTGTTCTGGTACCCCACATGGTCGGCATTTTGGAGATACATTATGGAGATACGAGCAAAAACACAACATGGAATGCTCCCCCCGACCAGGTAGGGCTAATGAATATGTTAGTTATCAATACAAGCATATTGGAAGATTGCAATAAGCATAATATGGTGGACATGTAGTAAATCCACAGGGGGTGTCATTTGTATGGCCCTTGCTAATCTAGATGAATGAGGGTCGAACCAAAAACACCCCATGTGGATTACCCCTACATGGCTGCTCTGACACCTATTGCAACCTTCCTGTAGCATGTGAGAATGGGACTTACGACCAAGATCAGGCACCCCAGTAGCTTCGATTGGGCCATTTTTTATACTGCGTGTGAACAAGGTGTTAAGCCATTCGCCAGCCATATTGGAAGTCTGATACTATGCTGCAGTTAAATACTGATCATGTATAGTTGCTGGGACTATTGCTCCAAGTTTCATTCTCGCATATATGAGGTGTGATGGCAGTCCATTTCCATCGAAGCGACACAGTCCATTTCCATCTCAGCACCACACTCCATTTCCATCTGAGTGCTAATGGTAGAGCGTCTGCCTCGTAAGCGGTATGTACTGGGTTCGATCCCAGGCCGGGTCATACCAAAGACTTGAATAATGAAACTTGTTGCTTCCTCGCTTACGCTCAGCATTAAGAGGATAGAACAAGGACTGGTTCGCTCGGTGTCAGTATTTTATGAGTGAGTGGGGTGTCATGTCTGCCTACGGCATGATATTTCGGTGGGACAGCACTATAAAATGGCAGCATTAGATCTGCTCTGTTACAAGTAGGTACCCCCGCCAATCTCCCTCCCCTCCCTTCCCTTCCCCGTCGTGATATAGCTGGAAAAATGTTGAAAGCGATGTTAAACCCTATTCACTCACTCACTCCATCTGAGTGCCACACTCCATTTCCATCTGAATGCCACACTCCATTGTCACACTCCATTTCCATCTAAGCGTCTCACGCAACCCATGACCTCACAGATGTGGATCCACTGTGCTTTCAATTTGGCCACCGAGACATTCTTACTATCAAAGAGTGTGTAACTGATCACTCGCGTTTCGCAGTAGGGACTTACATGCATGCTTCATCGGGAAACACCCATCTTCACTACTTTTCAGTGTAGGAGGCAGAGAAATACTGTTGCACTGGACGCTTTGTGCGAGAAACCTCACTTGAATATTAGCAAGCCTGGTGTATGAATCTATGGTCTGCTTTCATATCTTCACATACGGTGAAGCCTGTGTAAACCGACCATGCTTGGGACCGGATTATAGTGTTGTTTTTGACAGGGTTCTGGTTTATCAAGGTTCAAAATACCTTAAAGGTGAACGGCAAAGCTTTCCAATGTTCTGCTAAAATGTCAGAAATCAGGGCCTTTGTAGTTATAGTTGTTTATGTGTGGTAATAGTTCGGTGGATTACTATTTTTTCCTTCTGAGTATATGATAAGTCAAAACTTATACCTCCAGAAAACGGAAGCCACAACTTTTGAAAATGTCATCGATTGCCTCCCATTGTTTTTGGAACGTAACGACGTTATAGTGGTTCTCACTAATTCATCCGACGTAGCATGACGTCATGTAAAATGATAGATTAACTAAAACTTGAATGAAGGAAACCTCTATAACGTCATATTATAAATGTTCTACAAGCAAAGAGAGACGAGTGACGCAAGTTTTCAATGCGGATTTATAACAGGATAAGTTTAATATTGTTATTAGTATAATTTAGCAAAATATATTCGCCCCAAAATCGTATAACAGTTGTATCACATACATGACATAAGCCAAGATGTATGTAAGCAACATTTTAGAAAAAAATTAAAAGCTTTACCATGTTTACAGTTCACCTTTAAGTTTAATTATGAAGATCCAAGATAGTGTCATTATTTAGAGGTTGATCAGCTCACCTAGGTGTTGGTATTCACAGATTTCACTATATATAGAAAATAGATGTTACAACTCTGACAATGCTAAACTGTTTGCTTGTGTTGTGCAGTGCTATCCAAGAAGCCGGTGGTGGAGGTAACAGAGTCGACCATGAGAGTGATGTCGGAGAGCTTCGGCCATCCTGCGTCCAGCCAGTCTCCTGTCAGGAGAGTTCTACAAACCCCATCGTCAGCCACCTTCATTCCTCTAGAAGATCTGAGCAACAAACCCACGACTGGACCATCTATTAATGTCATAACCAAGGTACATACTGGATATTAATGTTAAAGTGTACCATTGAATATGAATGGTTCCGGGGTGTGAAAAGGAATAGGACCCCACCCGTGTGGTTCCCTGGTGTGAAAAGGAATAGGACCCAACGGCATGATATGACTGAAATATAGTTGAAAGCGACGTTAAATCATATTCACTCACTCACTCTCGAATATGGATGTCTTTCAGCCCCTCTGATGGTCCAAAATCATGATACTCTTCTTACTAAATATAACGCAATTTTTCACCGCCGCTGAATGCCTATCAAAGAAATTTAGTTTCACGTGTTCCAGGTTAGGTTTTAGCGTTTCAAAATCCCAAGAATGTGACTGTGTGTGTGGAAATTCATGAATGAATCAGTAGAGACTTGAATTATAAAGTACACATCCATCCACATATGACTGTGCACACACTGATGTGCCTGTCTGTTTGGACGGGATGTATTATGCTATGGTGTCCATCCATCCATCCTAGTTGGCCATCAATCCGGTATACATTATGGTGTGAAGAGGTGCATGTGACTTTTTCAGCTCCCTACAACATTTTTTCTGGAGTGACGAGTCCTTCCCCTTTATCGTCAAAAATAAAGTTGTGATCGCAAATACACTTGGCGGTTTCCGCAGATCGTTATGAAAATTGTTACACATTATCCCCACCACAGAATCAGGGGCCTGTGAATCCTTCTACTTCCTGGAATATTTTGTTTCTAGAGTTACCCCCCTTAAACATCAAAAATACATGCAAGCTGTATATGGTGTGCGGTTGAAAGGTGGTCTTACAGTATTGTAGACCTTGTCCAGTAAAGTGCGAAACTAAATATTTCTATCTGTGTCTTTTATAAAAAGCGACCAGACCGATACGATAAACAATAACAAAATGCAATTTTCCAAAAATATGACTGTTTTGCGATAACAAATAGAAACTGCTACTAAAATCAGTAACACAGTCTGAATCTGATAAATAAAAACAGTAACAAAAAAACTGAAATTCGTTATAGCAGTTATCTCACTTTGCTGAAATTAACCACATGTTTTCGAGCAATTTTCAGTCACAAATGAAGGATTTTGACACTTAAATTATTCAGCATTTATTCATTGAATATTCAGCTCACATAATACCACTTTAGAATTGAATAAACCATGAAAATAAACTATCAGAAAGTGAGGTGAGCTGAACCGAGATATTTTACAAGTCTGAGAGGTGTACTTGAGATGTGTACACCTTTCCTCAGGTACACCTCAACTACATCTCAGCTTGAGGTGTACACCTTAGGTCTGTCAGAATACCGTACTAAACATTAACAACAGCATTCATCAACACCTTTCAGAGAATTGTTATTGTTTTCAGTAACAAAACCGTCAAAAGTAGGCCCTTCGTTCTTCAATTTGCTTACGTTATTGAATTTTGTACTTGCCCGTTTACTGGCATGGCCGGTACTGATATAACAATGTCAGATTATAGTTTCTTCTCCATCTAAGAGGTGGTCAGACTGATCATAATTGAGAGAACTGTTGGCAGTGATTGAATTAAAAGATTTACTGGACACTGTATTCCTCTTTCAGTCCTCCTATCCAGGTGGAAGCCCTGTTAAGGGGGCGGGTGTGACGGTGAGCATGGTGCCCCAGCAGGTGGTGGAGGCCGGGGCTTTGAGGATGGAGGAGCTGACCAGTCAGAGGATGGAGGATGAGAATGTAGATTTCACTTTGTCTTTGTCCCCAGACAAACCTGAGGATGAGGAGGATACGCCTCTCGGTAAATATGTACCAATATGCATGTTTTTGGTAAAGTGCAGAGTCAAAGGAATTGGAACACTTCTGTGCAGTGTGATTAAGTCCATACACTGAGTTGTTGGTAAGGCTAGAAGGCCAGTCAGAGATATCAAATTATATAATACTGTATTTAATTAGTTTCAATTCTGTGGCGAAAATGTACTGGATATCTCTCTTTGTCCCCCGATGCCTGAAGGGCTAAAGTGGGGACTATAGTATTGGGGTCCATCTGTGCGTTCGTCCGACTTCGTTTCCGGACAATAACTTCTGAACAACTAAACAAATTCTTTCCAAATTTGGTATATGGGTCCCTTGCCTCAAGATCTCGCTCGATCTCTGTTAACCTGATGAATAATCACTGTCAACCTATAGAAATGGATGTCCTCTGCTTCCTTTAATAACAGATGACAATCTACCGGGTTTAGCTGCAGAGTGTCAGGTGGAGCTGGGAGGCTCTCAGACGTCTAGTGATCACTCAAGCATACCCTCATCCAGTGAGCTAGGAAACATCAGTGATGGTGGATTATCCACAGACTCCAACCAACAGACGAGAGCCAGTAAACGGCAGAGGAAGGCCCCCACAGCATACGACAAAAGTCCTCCCCTCACCAGTGCTTCTGTTGGAGGGTGGGTCAGAGCTGCCCTGGGGTGAGTCCATTCTCGGTATACAATGTACATTAGTTAGTAGTAGAATAAATGGGAAACTCTGGGTGCCTTTTGATGAGGCATCATGACATCATGGAGGCTTATGAATGACCCCCGTCAGAAAGTGCTCAGTCTTGATCTGAAATCAGATTATATATTTGACTGAAACAGTCGGGGAAAAAACACCCCATAAAAGCGAGATGCACATGAGGATTCTGACTTTACTAAACAGGTTAGAGAAAACTACCTCTCTAAAAGGTGAAAACCTCATGATAATCGACGGAGGATCTGCTGCAAGTTATGTTGTTAGCCTTTTGTCCAGGATATTATCTGTTCAGTGGGAGGTCTTACACATATACATGTGTTTCTTTAGCACATACCAAATATATCCCATCTTTTCAGGCTAATCAACGCAGTAGTTTACTACTGTTTGCAAGAAAAACAATGTTCTTTTTGAAGAATTCGCCTTCAACAATACAATTCCCTGCAAATAACAAGACATGAAAAACTCTTGACACAAAATGCTCAATTATTTCGATAAAACTCGGGAGGAGAAATGCAAAAAAAAAATTAATAAAACAATTGATGCATGATTGCCTGTGAAGCTAAAAATGTATTTTATCCAGCCTTCTTATACAATGACGTGTTGTTACTTGCAGTCTGCTGAATAAGGTGGCCAAAGTGAGAGGTGCTAACAAAGAGAAGTGTGATTTTGATGCAGCATCTTGGTTTCTCTATCCAGGTAATGACAGGTCTTCCTGGTTTATTAATGCAACCTGCCAATCTTGCTATTTATGTAAGGGGTCCTGGTAATATCTTTGGAGTTAGCAACTTCCTGTATTATTACATATATATCAATTGGGAAGAGCTGTGGCGATAAATACTCAGAGCTGACACACCGGTCTGGTGAGTGATCACAACGTGCGGCTTGCTATTATGGCCGCTCTCATTTCCTTGCAAGCACAACGTTCACAGAATTGAACTAAATTTTATTCGTTGAAGTGATGATAACTATTGGTAACAGGGCTTCGTGTTTAGAATTAATGCGCGATTTAAAAATAGCTCACGTCAAAATATTTAGGAGAGGGTATTTAAAAGTCAGGCGAGTGATTGCAATATAATACAATAAAAAATTTGACCATTTACGTGAGCCATGTATTTACGCGCAGGTGAGCTATTACTCTCACTAAAAACGAATCCCTGTGGTAATTTTTCAAAATTTCAGCCTGTAGGATAAGTTTTCATATAAAAACAGAATTCAAGGAAAAATTTTCAAGGAATACTTTTTCGTTTCAAAGGGCGGGGAATTCAGATTCAAGCCATAGAAGTAATAGAAAAATGCTTAAAGCTCCCTTTGCTCATCACACTACTTCTTCTCTAGAATTCTATCCTCCATCGATATCATCGTTGATTTGAATCATTATCCTAAAACAAGGGACTGATACAATTCTTCTCTCTACCACTGCAATACAAATGCATTTATTCCACAAAACGGCCATAATAGCACTAAGCATTGTTACCCACTAGTGGACTCCATAGAAATTTGGGTTTTCATCTGGGACGTAGATGTGAACTAAATCAGATTTGGACATGAAAAGCACACCAAAGCTGCTTCCTGAGTAGCAGATTTCTCTCCCAGAGTTTCAATTCAGAATATTATCTACAGTACAAGGCAGAAATATCTTGATGCTAAACGCGAGTTAAAAAAATCATTTTCGCGACTGTAATTTATTAATCTCAATCAGAAAACGCACCTCAATCGCGCAAAAACAAAAGCATAATCGCGACTGAGACGCGTCGACCGCTCGCCGTCACTGTAATGATACTGCATGACGCGATCAGAACAAGTCGCGTGTTGTAAATAAACGGGTCCCTTTGCTAGTTGTCGTTTCTCAGCCTTGTATGCTCGGATAAATGCATGCGGGAGGATTTTGTTGTAGACCGTCTTTTTTTGAAGCGATATATTTGCATGTAGCTTGATTGAAACCCCGCTATTTATTTTCTGAGGGCCCATACTTTAATTAATCTATCCTTCAAAATATCTGCTCGTTTGTGTCTAAAATAAAATCAGACCAGGCGAGAAAATGTAAGAAACAAAAAACCCTTTTTCGGCAACATTTACCGTGCATCTCATCACAATTTGCCCAATTCAACCGGACGATCGTACTAAAATACCAGTGCATCGTCCCTGTGGGTTTTAATCCGACATATAAATCCGAGTATCCCTTTATTCCTATGGAGTCATTTAAATTCACTTGGCACAGAAGACCGACATACAGACAGACAGTCGGCCAATCACTGCGATTGTCTCACAGCGTTTTCTTCGGTGACCTCATTCTCAACTAATCAGCTTCGCAGTATTAACCAGCTCAGTCGGCCTTGTTTTATCGGAGGAATATTCCTGATGACGACATGTCTATCTAATCATATCCTTCGTTAATTGCTTGGTTATTTGTTAAATCACTCATCATAGGTCGAAAGTGGGGGAAATGATCTTGGAAATGAGGCCAAGGTCTCCCACATTCTACCTCGAGAAATGAGACTTCGATGCGTTGAAAATGGTCCAAAAAACCCCGGCAAATTCTTCGCTGATTTTCTCAATTTCCATCAGAATGAAGGTATGTCTTCAATAAAATAAACCTCCTATACGTTTATGGTATTATTCTTAATAAAATTTGAACGTATATTGCCGATTATTTCATTATTGGACGATGTGGACAGTCCGACTATCAACAAGCTTTCACTCGACGAACATTTTACTGTGAGGGGAATATTTTACGTGGTGGTCAATCTCGACGTGTTCGGCCAACAAGACTCGATCTGGCGCGATCAATAAAGTAATCCCTTTTGAAATATGCCTGTGGATCGCGCTAAAACCCAAGACGATCGCGTCGACGGCTACCATCGGCCGCTTTACATGCTGATGCATTTACAGAAAACAGTCGGGTCGAAAGCGCGTGTTCCGAAATTTACAGTCGCGACTCCTTCAATAAACTAGCGCGGGTCAGTCTCGATTACTTTGCGTTCTACTCGCATTTAGCATCAAGTTATCTCTGCCTTGTACTGTATGTGTTTGAAAAAGCTTATTGAATAACCTTGACAAAACAGCCATAACAGCAAGCTGACCCGTAGATCACGAAACAGCAATACCGGGAACTCCAAAGTTCACCCTGTTTTTCACACATCGATTGGTTGACTTTGAAATAACATGATCATTTAACAGTAATGATCTGTGGAAGCTATTTCGGTAATCCCTCTAATAATTCAATCACAGGAAGTGAAATTTCCCAACATGAAATATGGGGGTTATCAAATTTATTAGAACAAGAAGTTGACAAAATGATTCAAAATCATGCATATAATCCATTATTTCTCTGTTATTTTAGTGGGTAGTAAAAAATACTAGAACAGCGGACTGAATTTTGTCCCCAAAGCTGGGGAATATTGAATATTGATAGGGGGATTGAATTAATAGAGGGATTACCATACTGGTGATTAGAGATAGGTGATATGTGAAGAAATAAATGTTAGAAAATAAGTAACTATCCAGGCCAACATGTTATGTATATAATACCGTGTATTTCTGCTGTGTTTTCAGTCGATCCTGAAGATGCTCCGGACTATTTCACCATCATCACAAACCCCATGGACTTCAGTACGATCAAGAAGAAGTTAGAGGTAGGCTCGATCTTGACTGCTGGATGACTAAATCATGCATTTCAACTGACATAACTTCCATGTGTTTTCTCATGTGAACAGTAGTGGTATGGTAATCCCTCAATTCAATTCCCGTATCAAAATTTAATCATCCCCATTTTGGGGACAAAATTAATCGGTGGTTCCAATAAATTTGATCACCCTCTAAAATCATAAAGTGAAGAGTACAATGCCCCCGACTCACATCTAGCTTCTCGTTAGGGTGTGTCAATCAATGTCGATCAAAATATCTTTGCCCGAGAATTTGTGGGTTGGTAGCCCCGTTGGGTATCCGGGGCTGACCTGGGATGTCGTTGTGCACACCCCAGGTCATGGTAAGAATAGACCTCAGCTCCCCAGAGAGCTTGTCGTAAGAGGCGACTTACTGGGGCACCTGTGGGGATCCCGGGTGTGAAAAGGAATAAGACCTCACCCGTCTAAATAGGATCCTACCTGTGGGATTCCCAATGTGAAGGAATAGGACCCAATGTCATGATATGACTGAAATAGTTTTGAAAGCGACGTTAAATCATATTCACTCTTTTGTGGGTTGGTAGAATCTTGTTCTTTCCATCTCGTGCTTGTCTTCAAGGATAGCGACTTCATACGTTTGACATCACGAAACGCTTGTTGCGCATGCTTGGTCACCATTTGAGATGTTCTCAATTTTGATTGGTCGGCCTGTCAGGCCGACAGCGAAGGGAAATACAATAAAAAGGATTGAAGACTCCGAAGCAGTGGAGGAACGTAATGAATTCAAGGGCCTTAACTCATGGAAGTTACAAAAATCATTGAAATGATGAAGAAATAATGGATAATTCACATGGTTTTGAAGCATTTTGTCAACTTCCTGTTCTAATAAATTTGATTACCCCTGATTTTATGGTGGGAAATTACACTTCCTTTGATTGAATTATTAGAGGGACTATCATACATGTATATATAAACTGTTAAAATGGTTAAAGGCTGAATAAAATTAAGCTGTAGCTTCACACATGACAGGCACTTCTTTGAAACAATCAGAGAAAGGGAGGCTATTTTGCTTTCTTTTTATTTATTTAATTTTTTCCACACAGACCAAATATATCCATCTTTTACGGCAGTTTAATACAATTTGCATCAAACCAACAATGTTCATTGAGTTACTTGAAGAAACAGTCTTCAATAATACTATATCCTGCAATAAAACAAGACATCAAACAACTCTGACTCAAAGTTCAAGAACATTATTTTGGCAAAACTTTGAGAGAGAAATGTGTCCGTGCAAAAATGAAAAGAAAAAAAAAAATTGTAAACAAAAAAGAAAAAAACATTTTTTTTTGTGCCATGGGCAATAAATAGGGTTGACGTGGCGGTAAAATGAGGCAGTGCCTGTGAAACTAGAAATGTAGTTCAGATACACACCATGACCTTGGTCGATGTAGCCCAATTTTCATGTAGTTAAAAGTGAAAGAAAACAAAACGTGTTGATTTGAGGTCAATTGTCACACCAGAGTCCACTAAGTCCCAAACGAGACAATATTGTGGAGCATCAAAATTTTCCTCATTGTCTTCACTCTCCTCTCTCCTGAATCCCACCCCCTCACCCATCATTAATCCTCTCGCCCCGTGGGGTTTCCGGGGATTGACCTTGGATGTCGTTGTGCACACCGCAGGTCATGGTAAGAATAGGCCTCAGCTCCTCAGACAGCTTGTCGTAAGAGACGACTAACTGAGGCACCCGTGGGGTTCCCGGGTGTGAAAAGGAATATGACCCCTCCCGTGTGATTCCCGGGTGTGAAAAGGAATAGGACTCAACGTCGTGATATGACTGAAATATAGTTGAAAGCGACGTTAAATCATATTCACTCACTCATCCCTTAATCCTCTTCTGCCCTCACTTGCCTCCTTTCTTCTCACTTTCTCTCTGCCTTACTCCCTGCACCCCTCTATATTTCCCCCCGACCCTCTCGAGCCCCTCCCCACCCCTTCAATCCCCTCCTGCTGTACACTCACTCCCTCCCTTCACTCTCTCCTTCTTGCCCCTCACTCCCCTCCTGTACCTCAATCACCCCTTCCTTTTCAGAAGAAGTGAACATTAATGTCACTGCTGTTCCCATTTCAGAACATGGAGTACACAGATTTTGAAGAGTTTCACGCAGACATGTTACTGGTTTGTGAGAACTGCAACACATATAACCCACCGGGTCACATGGCCAGACAGGACTGCGATGAGGTGTTCACCTTCTACCAACAGGAGTACGATAAACTGCTGGAAAAATGGCAAAAGGTAGATTCAGTTCTCACAGCGAGTCAAACAGCAATATATGGCATTCATAGACATCCTGTTTTGCCATTGTTGATCATGGGGATGTGGGGGAAGAAAAAAAACTTCAAACACTGAATTTTATATGCCTTCCCAAAAGCGTGAGTATTTTGTGATGTGGATTTCCGTCCTGTCAGTCCACCGTCCATGTCCAATCTATATCTGGGTCATTTGGATAGTTCCAATTTTGTTGTGAGTGGATACCTAGGGGAAGACGATGTGTCATGTACCAAAATGGAGGTCAAAGGTCGCTGGCCTGAAAATCAGAGTATGTTGAACCATTCGCATCCGGTCTCTACCTACGACAGTTTTCTGTCCAGAGTCACATATCAATATTGAGGTCGAGGTCAGAGGTCAAACATTACAGTGGCCTAAAAATCAGGAAATCTATGAAAACTGCTAAAATAAATCTGTGATGAGTGGATTCATCAGGGTGAAAAGATGTCCAGTACCAAAATTTTGAGGTCGTGTTCAAAGATGAAGGTTACTTTGACTACAGATTTTAAGGAAATCAATAAAAAAAAATTGCGACAATAGATACATTAGGGGGAGACAATGTTT
Source organism: Hanleya hanleyi (assembly GCA_036873755.1). NCBI lineage: Eukaryota > Metazoa > Mollusca > Polyplacophora > Lepidopleurida > Hanleyidae > Hanleya > Hanleya hanleyi. Next base: position 16,969 of record JAVTVY010055279.1, read on the forward strand.
CACGTATGATAATTGAGGTCAAGGTCACTGTGACTCCAACATCAGGAACTCCTTGAAAATCACAATTTTGAATGTTAGAGGATGTTGGGGAGATGTGTTGTGTGGGTGTACATGTATATATATATTGTTTGTTGTTCACAATAACTCGAAAGCCTAGGACTTGAGGGGATAAAACTATATAATACGGTCTGGTCCACTTAACTGTGTAGTGGTACTGCTTGTTGAAATTCTGCATTATCTGAGGATGTTTAAAGGAATAGTTTGGATAATTGCATAGATTTGCCTCAGATTTAGGATATGCAATTATGAGATTCACACTGTATTCCACCCGACTGTATTTCTGACAAGTGTGATTCTGTCACTATTAATTGGACGGAACTGACCTGGTTGAAAAGTTCATATTTTCCTGGTAATCGAGTTATTATAGAATTTTCCACGGACTTCTTACTCAAAATGGATTTTTGCTTGGCTGTGGTTTAAAACCTCAGATTTCCCCGGTAATTGAATTATTGTGGAAATGACTGTTCATGCAAATTATTATAGCGAAAACAGTACCGAGGATAACTGTGTGGAGAGGGCATATAATTCTATTCAGACGTCATGAAATGTCCATTGGTTCAATGAAATGAACATAGAATAGATATGTGAAGTCGGGCAAGTGGACTTGAGGAAAATGTGATAATTTGTGACTGACTATTTTGACAGTGTAAAAAGGAATAGGACCCTACCTGTGTGGTTTCCGGGTTGTGTTGAAAGCGACGTTAAATCATATTCACTCATCACTCACTCACCTTTTGACAGTGTAATCATGCTGACTAAAATAAACACCTGGGTAAACTGACCAACCTCTAATTACTGACATTATTCATGGTCCCAGTATTTTGAACCTTGATAAACCAGACAATATAATCTGGTCCCAAGCAGGGTTGATACACACAAGTTTCACTGTACATCTGTGGGAAGTCATATCGGCCATTTAGCAAAACTTTACTAAAAATTGTTATATCTTTGTCTTTCAGTCTCATATTTCCTCGCCTGTGGCGAAGAAGATCAAGTTGGACAAGAGCCCTGGGAAGTCGAGCTGAAAAATTGACATTAACCTTTGAGCTCCGGTAGAAAGAGTGCTATCTGTATGTTTGCAAACTCGCTCATACGTGTTCCCCAGCAAGTGTGGACTAATGTCTAATGGTGCAACCCAGCTGGTTTGGGTGTTACTGATCATAGTCCGTAACTAGGATGTGTTTTAGTGAGCCATGACCTGGAACGATGAGCTTGACACGTCATGAACTGCAACCACCAAGCCAAGCCAGTGTGAGCTGACATGACCTCAGCCTGTAATGAAGAGGATTTTGTGAGTGCAGACAGGCTTGATTGATCTTAACCGTAACCAAGGCAAGCAGTACAGGTTTGACCTCTCACAGTCCTGGTCTGTAACCAGCAGGTGAAAGCTTGACCTGTCCCAATCTGTAACCAAGCCAACGGAGTGCAGGCCTGACCTGACCTGGTCTGTAACCAAGCCAAGAGAGTGTAGGCTTGACCAGTCCTGGTCTGTAATCAAGTCAATCCAGTGCAGGCTTAACCTGTCCTGGACTGTAACCAAGCCAAGCGAGTGTAGGCTTGACCTGTCCTGATCTGTAACCAAGTCAAGGCAGTGCAGGCTTAACCTGTCCTGGACTGTAACCAAGTCAAGCGAGTTTAGGCTTGACCTGTCCTGGTCGGTAACCAAGCCAATCGAGTGCAGGCCTTAACCTGTCTTGGTCTGATCTGTATCCAAGCCAAGTGTGTAGAAGCGTGACCAGTCCTAGTCAATAACCAAGACAAGCTAGTGAAGGCTTGACCTGTTTATGGTTTCGTAACCAAATCAAGCAGTTGCAGACTTCATTTGTTATAGAACCAAGCGGGTGTAAGCTTGACTTATTCTTATCTGTAACCAAGGCAGTATGAGCACGATTGAACTGTTCTGATCTGTATACAAGACGAGAATGTAGACTTGACCTGGTCTGTAACCAAGTCAAGCAGGTGCAAACTTGACCCGGGCTTCTTTGTAACCAATCCTAAGTGAGTGTAAGCATGACCTGGACCAATCCTAAGTGGATGCAAGCTTAACCTGGGCTTGTTTGTAACCAATTCTAAGTGGGTGCAAGCTTGACATGAGCTCGTTTGTAACCAGTTCCAAGTGGATGTAAGCTTCAACTGTACAAGATCTGTCAGTTATAATGTAGAAGTACGTTCATAGCTCGAAAACCTGCTGGATATATATGCATTTCAAATTCCTTTCTCGAAAAAAAAAAAATGTGCTTATACATTACATGTAATTTTACTTGGGCACATTGTACTCTCCCTTATTCACTCTCTTTATGTTACAGACATTTCCTGTTTATAGGGAATAGTTGCAGTTTTGAATTATATACTCTACATATTGAGGCTCATTGTTATATGTACATTATGTACATAAAATGTTTGTTATCCATTTTTACCCCTCGACCATTTTGGCCTCGGGGTATTGTTTCGCCATGTACGTCCGTTATCGCATTTTAGGAAAAACCGCTTGAGATAAAGTGGCCAAATTTAGGGAACTTATTATCTATAAGTCCGACGGCTATCGAAAGTGGCGCCTTTCGGCCCCTTACATGTATGCCCCTTTACAGATGTATTAATTTCATATTTTGTGATACCGGTACACGTATATTCTTGAATGTAATCAAATGTATCTGTAGAACTGTGTTTGATACAGCTAACTACATTTTGGAAACTTATTTATATAGTTGCATTCTAGAAGCCAGAACAAAATTAGTCACATCAGCCCCTTTCAGGTGCAATAATTTTCAATTTTGGGATACATTCATGATTGCTTGACTGTAACCAGTTATATCTAATTAACTGTTTGGTACAGCTCGCAAATTATGATGAAACTTTTTTATCTAGTTGTATTCTAAATGCCTACAAAAAAATTAGTCCTCTCGGCCCATATTTTATGGAGTTATGCGCCATTTTGGATCTAATACTCTTATTTTGTTGAGTGTACAAGTCCGAATACGGATCTGCAGATATAACATCTACTAAATTTTGGAAACTTATTTATCTAGTTGCGTGCAAAAACTTCATCATCTCGGTCCTTATTTTATGGAGTTATGCCCCTTTCTGGATGTAATTAAATTGGATATGCTTGAATGTATTAACCAGTTATATCTGAAGAACTGTGTTCGGTACAGCGACCAAATTATTTATCTGTGTGTATTGTAGAAGCCAAAAGAAAGTATTCGCCTTGGGCCTTATTTTACAAAGTTATGCCCCTTTTGTGATACATGTAGTACATGCTTTAATGTAGCTGTTATATCTGCAGAATTAGTGATGCTCTAAAAAGGACATTTCTGAAATGATTAGTAAATATAGTCATAATATGTTGCACATTCTCAGCATATTTCTTAATTTCCTTGGGGAAGCCGAGGGGTTTTGTGAGTCTCAAGTGGCATTATGTTTTTGCCTTAATTTCGTTCCTTTTGTAATGCTTAACTGTGTCCAGAAGATATCTTGAATTAGGTTCCACTTAACATAATCTTAGTCGGAGTATTTTGCATGTGATTCTAAAGAAGCTTATTGATTTTGAGTTCAGTGGTCAAGATCATAGCACCCTGAATCTAACCATGTCTGGACTGTATCTTGAGATTCACTTCTCAAAATTTTGAAGCCTACTGATTGGAGGTCAAGGTCATAGCTCTCCAGACTGTATTTTGGGTTAGATATGATTCAGTAAAATTCTCAAACTGAATCTAGCTCTTGTCTTGATTGTATCTGGAGTTACAACTCACCGAACAGTCCACAGAACCAGAGAAGTGAAACCTATAGGTCAATGTTCTACCTTTCTATCTTTTCTGCAGAATCTATCTTTTCACTTATGTATTCGGAGCTATGATTTAGCCTCTGTAACTCCAAAAAGGTCAAAGATCAAGGTCACTCCAAATCTGAATGTAGCTAGTTTGGATTTTATCCGGAATTCTGATTTGTCAAATTTACTATGTGATCACAATGAAGCCTGTTGATATGACATCAGTTTTATTGTTATATGCAGAATATCTGTGGATCCTAGAAATATTTGGGCTTGACAATAATTGTACTGGTATCTAGCTTGTGATGGTCACATGCATTTTAGGATACCGAGACCTCATGCAGACACTTTTGCACACCCTCCAGAATTAGTCTTTGTATAGTTAAAAGTATGCCTATAGCTTTGGTAATGTATGCATTTTTTGAAAGCACATTTCTTAAGGATTCCAAATATATAAATTTATGTGTTCACTGTAAATCTGTAGGTTGTGAAGTTATTCAAATTAAAAAAAAAATTCAAAATATTGAGCCCTTTTTTTAAATGGCTATTTTCAAAAAGTATTCATCGTAACTTATATCATCATTTCCTGTAGAAAAACAACTCCAACAGGAAATCCTTGCCTCAATTTTGGTCTAATTCTTATTCTATTGACATTTATTTCAACTTCAAAGTTCGAAACTGTGAGTTGCTCAAGTTTGCAATGAAATATTCCATTAAATGTCAAGACAAGGAGAACTAGACCAAAATTGATCAAACTGAGACACAGATTTCCTGTTGTTGTCTTCTACAGGATATGATGAAGTAAGTTACGATAAGCTGAATAGTTTTTGAAAATAGCTTTTAAACAAATTAAAATTAAATTAAAAATTTTTTTTTTAAATGATCCGAATATTTTCCCAACCTTCAGGTTTACAGTGAACAAATTTATATATTTGGAACCCTTAACAAATGTGCTTCCAGAGATATATACTTTACCACAGCTTTGAGGCAAGTTCTAGAGAGTGTGTAGAAGAGCGTGCAGGAGGGCTCAGTACCCTTCAGGCTTGTATGCCTCACCAGGCATATGTTTCCTTGTGGACACTGCCTACTTGTTCGTGAACATGTATATAGTTACAAACACTGTACAAATTACAATTTTATTGCTGCATGTCCAAAGCCTGTCTCATGTAATTGAACTGAAAATATATCTGGTCCCCAAATAGATCAATTGATGAATTCAGATTTTCTTGTTGTGAAGGCTCAATAAAATTTGTAATGATAGTTGTAATATCATTTTTATGACACTAATATCTATTCGCATCTCTTAAAAAAACATTGAAGAGTTTACATTCAGGGTTTTGCATAAATTAATTTATTTCGAAAAAACCTCAAACGCACAAGTTTTGCTACTTTGCCCGTGTATTTTCTTTGAAAACAAGCTACCAATAATTAATCAGTACGCAACATGAAAATATGCGTCAAATAATAAAACTTTATTTCAGGATCGTACTTTCAGAAATTTCGTTAAATTAAAATTCTCACAGTTCGGCAGAAAAAATGATTTTGTGAATAACTTCTACAAAACAATTTTGCCTATGATGAAATTCTTAAGCGCATAGTTTGGTCAGTAGTTGCAAGCATTCCATGTGAGAAAATGGAAATAAAAATGTAACTTTTACCAGAATCCACACAGTCACTTTTTAGCTAAAAGTGAATTTTCAGGAAATGTTTTGCATATTATATAATTCTAACTATCTCAGGATTTGAAGAGGCATTATACGGATATTTTTTCGTCAAAAAGGTTCATTTCACTACCAGAATTATGAAATATTCGTTAAAAAACGCTTGTATGGGAAGGTATGGGTTGACCCTAACCTGTCAAACCCAGGAGAATATTTTGAACTGGTGATAGCTGGCATATTTTCACGTAATATTTGCCAAATTATACGTTATTCTAAGCATAATGACAGTTTGTTTGAATACCGGGAAAATATCGTACATATGTATAATATTATGTCAGTTATCACAAGTTCAAAATATTCTCCTGGGTTAAAAGATAGTGTAAAGTGAAATTATACGAACCAGTATCTTGTGCAAAAGGTGGATTAAAAACATACTTTAGAAGCCAATTCTCCAAACTATTCTGTCCGTTTTCAGTTGTGGTAGTCCAAACTGTTCACAGTTGGGTTGCTCTACAGGCATGACAGGATGTTAGCAAAAAAATGTCATTCAGTACAGAGGACTTGTTGTGGTTTAATGAAATTTTGGCCTCCATGAGCAGTCAGGGGACCAACATTATACAGAAGTTGTATAAATTATAACCTCACCAAGTTATGAACTACACATGGCAATGACTCTGAGAAGTGCACATTCACCACCAGATGCTTGTGGAAGGTAATGTCACAAAAAGTTGACCATTGAGAAGATAACATGATCTTCTAATGTAAATGTGGCAAGGTTACCTTCAGAAGATTAGATTGGGCCATAAATGTTACATCAACATTCCATCCTGCAGAATTTGCAGAGTAAACCAGTCATTTGTTTTTGAGGAGTGATCACACCACACTTCTAAAATTGATCTAGGCGAGTAAAAACAGCACTCCTTACAACAACTTCTCTGTAAATTGAAGACCTCCAGAAGTGTGATTTACAATCCAAGAACCCGTCTAGGAGAGTTATTCACAGCACTCCAGCTTTGTCCAAAAACGAAAGACAGTAAACAAAGATAGTGCCACGGCACTGTAGCTCATCTGGCTGTAACTGGAGAAAGTAGCTGTGACAAATTTTTACTAAAGAACTGCAATAGATGAGTTTCTAGCTTGTGTTGTCCCCCCCGAACACTAAATGATCCATGCAGTAATTTCCTGAGATTTCATGATAAAGTTCATGGGGAATTCAAGATGCGGCCATATTGGATTTTCGAAATGGATCAAAAAATGTATCTTGCACAACTGGACCACAAGGGGAACCTGTGACAAAGATCCATGCAGGAATTTCCTGAGAATTCACGATAACAAAATTTCATGGGGAAATTCAAGATGGCCACCTGGAGGCCATATTGGATTTTCAAATTGGACCAGAAAAGGTATCTTGCACAACTTGACCCCAAGGGGAACCTGTGTATCAAATTTGAGAAAGATCAATGCAGTAGTTCTTGAGAAATCGCGATAATAAAGCTTCATGAGGAAATCCAAGATGGCTACCTTGTGGCCATATTGGATTTTCGAATCAAATATCAAAAGGTATCTTGCACAACTAGACCCTAAGGGGAACCTGGGTACCAAATTTGAGAAAGATCCATGCAATACTTCCTGAGAAATCACGATAACGAAGTTTCATAGGGAAATCCAAGATGGCCGCCTGGTGGCCATATTGGATTTTTGAATCAGAGCAGAAAAGGTATCTTGCACAACTAGACCCCAAGGGGAACCTGTGTACCAAATTTGAGAAAGATCCATGAAGTAGTTCCTGAGAAATCGCAATAACAATGTTTCATGGAGAAATCCAAGATGGCCGCCTGTTGGCCATATTGGATTTTTGAATCAGACCACAAATGGTATCTTGTACAACTAGACCCCAAGGGGAACCTGTGTACCAAATTTGAGAAAGATTCATAGAATAGTTCCTGAGAAATCACGATAACAATGTTTCATCTGGAAATCCAAGATGGCCACCTGGTGGCCCTATTGGAGTATTGAATCAAGCCACAAAAGGTATCTTGCACAACTAGGCCCCAAGGGGAACCTGTGTATCAAATTTGAGAAATATCAATGCAGTAGTTCCTGAGAAATCGCGATAACAAAGTTTCATGGGGAAATCCAAGATGGTCGCCTGGTGGCCATATTGGAAGTTCAAATCAGAGCAGAAAAGGTATCTTGCACAACTAGACCCCAAGGGGAACATATGTACCAAATTTGAGAAAGATCTATGCATTAGTTTCTGAGAAATCGCGATAACACTGTTTCATCGGGAAATTCAAGATGGCCACCTGGTGGCCATATTGGATTTCTGAATCAGACCACAAAAGGTATCTTGCACAACTAGGCCCCAAGGGGAACCTGTGTACCAAATTTGAGAAAGATCCATATGAAGTAGTTCCTGAGGGGAACATGTGTACCAAATTTGAGAAATATCCATGCAGTAGTTCCTGAGAAATCGCAATAACAATGTTCCATGGGGAAATCCAAGATGGCTGCCTGGTGACCATATTGGATCTTTGAATCAGACCACAAAAGGTATCTTGCACAACTAGACCCCAGGGGGAACCTGTGTACCAAATTTGAGAAAGATCTATGCAGTTGTTCCTGAGAAATCGCGATAACAATGTTTCGTCGGGAAATTCAAGATGGCCGCCTGGTGGCCATATTGGATTTCTGAATCAGACCATAAAAGGTATCTTGCATAACTAGACCCCAATGGGAACTTGTGTACCAAATTTGAAAAAGATCCATGCAGTAGTTCCGGAGAAATCGCGATAACAAAATTTCATGGGGAAATCCAAGATGGCCGCCTGGCGGCCATATTTAAAATCGTATCGACACGGCATGAACAAATTCTGGTGTACTCAGTGGGGGGAACATGCATGCCAAGTTTCAGCTTAATCGGCCAAGCGGTTTCAGAGAAGAAGATGTTTACGGACGACACACGACGCACGACGGACGACGGACAATCAGGCCATGACATAAGCCCATCGGGCCTTCGGCCCAGATGAGCTAAAAATGAGTGCAGCTTTTTAAAAATGAGTGTGGCATTAAGCGATACCTCTAAGAAATGTGGAAAAACATCTGAGATATTTATAGTGAGCGCAGAGAACGACCGGCGAAGCCGGTCGTTCGCGAAGCGAACTCAATAGGCAACATGTGTACTTATGAGAAATGCACACAACTCCATGGATAACTGTACCCTGGCATCAGTACACAATTAATTCTGTTACTTGTTATGTATTAGCGTTAAAAATCGGCAAAAATCCAGAAAATTCACAATGCATAAATCCACCTGGCATGTCAATATTTACCTCGTGGGACATTACCAGTGGAAGTCTTGACAGATGTTGACCATGGAAATTTCAAATTACCGCCACTGACAGCTGATTGGTGCTACAGAATGTCATTCGATTTGTAAACAGGGAGCCTTCTCACCCTTCACTGATCATGTCTTCATCCACCATGCTTTTTTCAAAGTGGCCCAAATCAACACCAGGAAGTACAGTTTGAAGACTCATCTGCAAGTTGAAATATCAAGTGTATCAGAAATGATGAAAAATCGCAGCTCATAAAATCCATAAAGATCTGCTCTCAAATTTCTAAACAATGTAGATCGTGGGCACCGACCCGGAAGTGATTAATTGTGCACTGATGCCTGTCAGGAATGGAACCATTGTTAAAATAAGGAATGCTCTCATCTGAACAAACCATACCCATCCCCAAACATTCTTGAGAAGGCACAGATAAAACTATGCACAGATAGAGATTTTACAGCCTATATACCAAGGGTACCCCCTTTATAATTTCCCCTCAGTTTGCCCCATATGACTTAAGACTGAGGTACAAGTAAAAAGTACAATATCTCACTAACCTGTACATATTTTTCCATCTGGTAAAAAGCACCAAGTCGACAATCCTTCTGCCTATAAAAAGAAGTATAAAGCATTAACTAGATATGTTAAACACTATTTTTAATTATTTTTTTTATTATTTTAATTCATTTTTTATGAAATTATTCAAATTAAAGTTTAAAAATAAAGAAAACTTAAATTCAAAATGTGTCAAAACATAATTTGTTTTCAACCTGCTCATTTAGGCTACATTTGGTAAAAATTTCCTTCATGGCAGTGGTTAACTTCTCCATGTAATCAGTGGGTCATCCCAGTAATCTATCAAATGGGATTTAAATTTGATGTTGATACAAAGATCAAAGACATGTTTAATCCTGTAATAAGTGACAGCAAGATACACAAATGTGTACACAACACATACCAAAATATAACACAGAGGTGTTTATGGTATACACAACTCCCATATAGAGAATATATGTCAGTTCAATTGGATGGATCTACATCTCAACAAGATCTTGCTGGCAGTAATTAGAAAGATGCACATATTACTTGTAAACAGTTATTTTTACTGAGAAAACTTCTAAATAACATTGAGGAATATATTCTGTGTCAGATTTCAAGTCCATGAATGCAATGTCTGCAAACAGGCAACACTTGTCAAAACACAACATAGAAGAAAAAAAAGAATAAAATTCAATGACAACATATCTGATGGTCATTTGCTGATCTCTGCTACATTAACAACCATGAAAGATGAGGACAGCTGGAAGTTGCCTAACTTAAACTGTTAACTGTTTGGTGAAAGATTAAAGTGGCAACTTACAGTGAGAAAGGCCTATCTTCCAACAGAGTTGGAGGCATACCTCTGAGTCACACTGTGCGAAATTCCCAGAGTTGATGTGTGTGTGTGGGGGTGGGGGGGAAGAGGGTTGTATGGGGCTTGCTAATATTTGGTGCCTGTAATCCATGTTTCTTGCTACCTACAAGATCTCTGATATGAATATGAAAGAGAATTACATACTTATAGTCCTGGAGATAGTGGAAATGGAATGAAGAGAAAGTATTTGCTATGATGGAAATGTGACTGACAATAAACACACAACAATGAGAAACCCTCAACAGTCAGATTAACTGTTGACTCAGTTAATCAGATTTTATTTGTCTCATTAAAGTTACAAATGCAAAAGGCATTTTGGAAATTCTTTGTGTGTGGAACAAACATCTGAGTTTTTACAGGTGATATAATTAGTATTAATTTCATGTGGTTTTAGACTGATATAAAGTGAATTAATGCATAAATGATTTGAAGCATTGAAGATTTGAACTGAGGTCGCGATTTTGAAAAAAAGCATGTAATTGTATCTATGTGAATTTCCTTTCTTCCATTTACATTTTATTGTATCTTGAAAGTTCATTTGCTCATAATTACCAGCTGTGTTAAATGAACCTCGTCATATTTGGCATTGACTATTTGGCCCTAGTACTGACAAATCAGTCATTTTTTGCCTATATTTGCTCCAAAAGGTCTCAATTTTGTCGCAGAAATGGCATAGCAATACAAGAGATGTTACCCAGCATTATCAGTATGATATTTATTTCAACCACATTTAGCAAGAATTTTTTTTTTTTAATAATTAAAAAAATTATTAAAATTAATTAAAATTTTTATTTTATTTATTAATAATTTAATAACATAAATTTGAAACAACCCTAATATTTGAACTTAGTTCAGGAGTCATCATGGAAAAAATTGGGCTGATCCAGTAAAAACTGTAGCCACAGTGACGATTTAAAGTTCTCTGGTCAAATGTGAAAATGTCGTGTGATAGGCATCAGTACACAATTAATTCTGTTACTTGTTATGTATTAGCGTTAAAAATCGGCAAAAATCCAGAAAATTCACAATGCAAAAATCCACCTGGCATGTCAATATTTACCTCGTGGGACATTACCAGTGGAAGTCTTGACAGATGTTGACCATGGAAATTTCAAATTACCGCCACTGACAGCTGATTGGTGCTACAGAATGTCATTCGATTTGTAAACAGGGAGCCTTCTCACCCTTCACTGATCATGTCTTCATCCACCATGCTTTTTTCAAAGTGGCCCAAATCAACACCAGGAAGTACAGTTTGAAGACTCATCTGCAAGTTGAAATATCAAGTGTATCAGAAATGATGAAAAATCGCAGCTCATAAAATCCATAAAGATCTGCTCTCAAATTTCTAAACAATGTAGATCGTGGGCACCGACCCGGAAGTGATTAATTGTGTACTGATGCCTGTCAGGAATGGAACCATTGTTAAAATAAGGAATGCTCTCATCTGAACAAACCATACCCATCCCCAAACATTCTTGAGAAGGCACAGATAAAACTATGCACAGATAGAGATTTTACAGCCTATATACCAAGGGTACCCCCTTTATAATTTCCCCTCAGTTTGCCCCATATGACTTAAGACTGAGGTACAAGTAAAAAGTACAATATCTCACTAACCTGTACATATTTTCCATCTGGTAAAAAGCACCAAGTCGACAATCCTTCTGCCTATAAAAAGAAGTATAAAGCATTAACTAGATATATTAAACACTATTTTTAATTATTTTTTTATTATTTTAATTCATTTTTTTTATGAAATTATTCAAATTAAAGTTTAAAAATAAAGAAAACTTAAATTCAAAATGTGTCAAAACATAATTTGTTTTCAACCTGCTCATTTAGGCTACATTTAGTAAAAATTTCCTTCATGGCAGTGGTTAACTTCTCCATGTAATCAGTGGGTCATCCCAGTAATCTATCAAATGGGATTTAAATTTGATGTTGATACAAAGATCAAAGACATGTTTAATCCTGTAATAAGTGACAGCAAGATACACAAATGTGTACACAACACATACCAAAATATAACACAGAGGTGTTTATGGTATACACAACTCCCATATAGAGAATATATGTCAGTTCAATTGGATGGATCTACATCTCAACAAGATCTTGCTGGCAGTAATTAGAAAGATGCACATATTACTTGTAAACAGTTATTTTTACTGA
>JAVTVY010055280.1:0-31726 GCA_036873755.1 Hanleya hanleyi
TTTTCATCGCGTCTTTCATTTCTGATTTTCCATCGCATAGCTCCATCGCTCCATCGCTCCATCGCCTTTTCATCGCATAGCTCCATCGCTCCATCGCTCCATCGCCTTTTCATCGCATAGCTCCATCGCGCATCGCATAGCTCCATCGCATAGCCTCATCGCGCATCGCATAGCGCGACTTTTCATCGACTTTTCATCGACTTTTCATCGCATAGCTCCATCGCTTCATCGCATAGCTCCATCGCGCATCGCATAGCTCCATCGCATAGCCTCATCGCGCATCGCATAGCGCGACTTTTCATCGCATAGCTCCATCGCTCCATCGCATAGCTCCATCGCGCATCGCATAGCTCCATCGCTCCATCGCGTTAAATTAGAAATGAAAGACGCGATGGCCCCTCTCGGCCATCATACTTATCAGTACCTGAGCAGTTTGATGCCGTATAATTAATTTCGTCACGTGATTCTGTCTGCCTTTCTGGTTGGTCAACAATCGGAAAAGGGCGCGAACCCTAGAGTACCCTGATATCGAAACTCTGAGTTAGAAATTCGAGTTTCACTTCACGACAACCACCAATTCGAAAATCTAGACTAGCGACTGATAACTTAGGTTTTCTACACGAATGTCCAAAACAAAAGAGAAACTCGAAGTTGAAAGAGAAACTCGGGGTTGTCAGCTAGATAACCTAGGTTTTCGACCGTAAACTTAAATTATCAATTCGAAAACTTTTCTAGTGACAAATTTTCTAGTGACAACTGTGATTTTCCGTGTTGAGAAATAGAAACTCGGGGTTAAGGAAGGAGAAACTCGGAGTTATGTGGTAGATAACCTACGTGTTCGACCGTAAACTTAAGTTTTCGATTTTCTCTTTGATAACTTAAGTTCTCTGTTGGAAAACTTAGGTTTTCGATTCAATAACTGAGTTTCTGATTATTTGGACATTTACCTTCCATAGCCGTCGACAATAAATAATTTTCCGCGTCAACAAACCGAAAGACCTCTTTCATATGACAGTTATCACCAATTCCAAATGTGTATGAAATAAAAATACAAGATGATTTCTAGCAAGAACATCAATCTGTAACACCCGATCGAACGTTTTTTTTTGTGCGAGTATTCATTTGCTCTCGGGGAATTGCACAGGAAACCTTTTATTTCATTACGACTTCGGCGGTCTACATCAATGACAGCGATGTAACAGCATTATATCGATTTTCCATCGTCAACATATTCCCATCCCTAACAAAATTACACGCTTGTAATGTAAAAAACGGACGAAGCGTGTTTATTTTTTAAACATGACAATTTTGTGCATAAATGTTATAAAAAGTTTTCAGAGACCGTGACTGATGCACGAAAGAGTTGTTTACATTACCTCAAACATAAATAAGCAGATTGATAATTCTAGTAGATGTGGGACGACAAGCAAAAGTAATAAGTAGCTGGAGAGTAATATTCCAGAAGGAACTGCATACGGGGTATACATATCTTGCCTGGAAGTATTTTCTCGACTTTGACGATTTTAGTCAATTCCACAGAATATTATTGCAGAAACGTATCAAACAAGGCTATACCACCAAACGGCTCCATTCAAATTCCTTGATAAATATCGCACACTGACGGCAGAATACGATTTCTATGAAAGGCGTTCTTGCCTCAGACTGGTTAATGATTACCAGATTGTGAATACAGTTACCCGTGTTACTGACAAATCTGCTATACTTATTGATCATATTTACTGTTATAATCCCGAGAATGGCTTAGGTCATCGTGTGCCTGATCAGAGATCAGAGATATCAGAGTATAGTGTTTCAGAGATCACTATCCTTTATGTTTTGTTAGTGAAGTCTCGTTCTCAGTCTCATCAAAGGATATCCTTCAGATGTACTAACGATTTTGATGAAAATGCTTTACTTACTTATATGGATTCCATCCCATGGTCTGTCATAAAAGTCTTTGACGATGCCAATGGTATGATGGCTTGGATTGCCTTATTTTGTGATGGTCTGAATGCGCATGCTCCTTTGAAAGAAAAAATGTGTCCAACACCGTTCTGTCCCTGAATGGTGATCTGATGATATCGGTGGGAAGATAAAATGTGTGATGAAACCAAGCGTAATGGCAACACAGAACAACATAAAAGTCGGCAGCTGGATGGAAACTTCGAAAACTGACTTCTTTCAAACCATGTTGAAGAAAAGAAATTGTGTCATCGGTGAACTTTGGACGTACTTTAAACAACTAGTACCTAGCCCAACCCCCTTACTCCATTGGCGATTAATTATGACAAGGCTTCAGCCGTTACACCTGATTAAGTGGTGGCAACATTTAATATCCACTTTGTGAAAATCATGGACCAGTTCCTGAATTAGACTGAAGCTGCTGACTGTGATTAGCACTATCTTAGATCTTTGTTTCAACCCACACTGACGATGATATTTGATTTTCCATTTCGCTGAAAACTGAACAATTTGTATCGGATCAACTAAATGACCTTAAAGTGACAGGCTCGGTGAGAATGAATGGTTTACATTCCAAATTCTTAAAATTCTCTGCGAATTCTATTCCCACCAGCCCGACTTTTATTTTTAACAAGTGTAAATTGTCTGGTACCTTCCCTGATATATGGAAAATTGTCAAAGTTGTACCATTGTTTAATAAAGGCGATACCCGAACAACTATCAACCTATTGGTATTCTACCCGCACTATCCAAGATATTAGTGTCCCGTTCACAACCATTTATCTGAATTCTTAGAAACCAATGTTCTTTTCATCAAAATCAGTCTGGATTTCGCAAGTTTCATTCTTGTCAGACGGCTCTTACTAAATGCTCAATTCTTCGACAAGTGCGATAGATAATGGTTTACTTGTTGGTGCTTTATTTGTCGACCTCCGTGATATACAAGCGTCTAGTCCGTCATTCAATATTCTGCCGTCATCCATTAAAGAATTTCCGCGTCCATAATCCAAAGACCTAATTCATATAATAAAATGAGCACCAACTTAAAAGAATAAACCAGGGTATGCATAAAACTAGGCTAATTTCCTGCAAGACAGAAGCGGGCAACAGTTTTCAACGATTCAAGCAAGACATCATGATGTTCAAAAAATATCAAAACCGTATCGCTGATCAGTACTCTTAATCAATATTATATACGTTGTAATGTCATTATCTAGAGTATGATGTATCTCAGTCACGCGTTGATTGTGATTGTTCATATGAACACTATGAGGATCTTGAAATACATAGGTTCTTACGGCCCCTAGCCCCGGGGTTAAGCGGAATTAGACACAAGTTATGAAACGTACCGCCATAGATCTTGCTAGCTACGCTCGTATTTTGCTATCAGCATGCGATATGTATCGCCAAAATTGAGAAACTTCGAGTGGATGCGCTTGATAATATATCCCTGTTTTACAAGTTTCTGCAATAATGTTTTGTGACGTTGATTAAAATCGTCACATTTGACGCGAGATCTAGAAAATGCTACTAGGCGAGATATGTATACGCCGTATTATTATATTACTGTCCAGATAGGGATAGTTTAGAATGTCGAAATTGTAATCATCTCTTTTGTCGTGAAGTCGACGAGAGAGAAGGCCCGCTTCATTTTTATAGAGATATAGGTCTAAATACTCTCTAAAAAAACTTGAGTGAACTGTTCCACTCAAGTTTGAGTGAAATGTACCTGTTCACTCAAACTTGAGTTACTTTTCACTCAACTTGAGTTACTTTTCACTCAACTGGAGTTAAACCACTCAAGTTCACTCAACTTGAATGGGATGAATTTTCACTCTTATGCTTGAGTGAATGTCACTCAAGTTGAGTGCATTTTGCTCAAGTTGAGTGAAAAGTAACTCAAGTTGAGTGAAAATCTCACTCAAGTATTGAGTGGGATGAATTTCCAGTAATATGTGCCGCTAGGGCCATCTGTAGTTTCCTTCAAATCAAGTGGAGGTGGATATATATGTTTCACTGCGTCATTTATATAGCGATTATCCACAGAAAGAAGATCGTCTATATAGCATTTGGTGAATGAGAATGAACGGGCTTTGAAATAATCATTCATAAGAGAACAGATATATTGTATTGCCAAATTTCACATAGATATTATTAATGAGAAATTCGAGCAACTCTATAAACAAAGAAACATCCAATGAATGATATATCCTTTGTATGTGGTATCCCTTTTATGGCTTCTGAAATTAATATATCGGCGATCAGTTTTCTTGAACACCGATACTATTAATGAACTAAGACGGACAATAAGGTCCTGATGAGGGATTGTAGTATAGAGAGTCGAGAAATCCCATATGGATACATGTCTGAACGGTATGTGACCTTCGGCATCAAGTTCTTCCGTAGGACATTTTGATTTTTTCAATATCCACATGCAGTCAATGCCAGAGTTCTTAGAAATAGTAGCGCAATACCTTTCCCAAAATGCTTGTACCTCCTGAAGGGCCCTCGTCAACAGGGTTGAAAGAAGCTTGGTGGTGCAGTTTCTAGAACCAACTATGAATCTAGCTTTGGTGATTTATGCATTTTGGGAGTCCAGTACACTTTCGGTATATCGTTATGTGTGGTTGAAGACAAATACCTCTTTCATTAATAAACGTGATTGTTAAATAAATCTTCCCGAGTAAATGCCTTCGACCTTGTTCATCACAGAGCCCTATTGAAAAGCTTGGAATTTACAAAATTATGTGACGCATCTGTCTTGTCATTTTTTTACATAGTATTTGTGTAACAGACACCAAATTGTGTCATTTAATATTTGCCTGTCTGATAAATTGCCAATGATGTCTGACGTACCGCAAGGTTCAGCCCTGGGCGAAACCACACTGTTAATTCGCTGATGACTCTGCTCTTTCATGTACTGGCAAAGGTACTGCTGAAATTAATTACAGCATACAGTACCTCTGCTGGTCATATTTCCCAATGGTGTGCAGATAATGATATGCATCTCAACACTGAGAAGAGTAAATCTGTGCGTGTTACCATCACTCAGAAGCGTACACATCAACCCTGTACTAGTCTCTCGGTGAGACTTAATGACGAGGTTCTGACATCGACTACAAATGAAAAAAATGTGATGTTCACATTTTGACTGGTCCGACCATGCTAATATTGTTTGCAAAAAGATTTCTTAGAAATTATTATTGTTGAAGAAAATTCTTATGTATCTGCTAACGTCGTTCAGAATAACCTTTTATAATTGTTTTATATTACCTCACCTGGGCTATTTTATTAATATTTGGGGTCATACTACGCAGGAAAACTGACTTACGGTTGAGATATTACAAAAACGTGCAGCGAGATTAATTCTTGACTGTATCATCTTAACCACTATTCTTACTATAGTTTCGAAGCTCTTGTGGCTTCCTTTTAGCTACCGAATGCCATACCGTGAATATTTACTTGTGAAATGGAAATTGTCTCTCTCCGTTTTATCTAACTGATTTGTTTAATTTGAGAGGTTATTCTAGAACTCGCTCTTCTGACGCGTTGACTTTGAAATACCTTTTAGTCGAACTGTTTTGCATCAAAA
This sequence comes from Hanleya hanleyi, assembly GCA_036873755.1. Lineage (NCBI taxonomy): Eukaryota > Metazoa > Mollusca > Polyplacophora > Lepidopleurida > Hanleyidae > Hanleya > Hanleya hanleyi. Next base: position 5,555 of record JAVTVY010055280.1, read on the forward strand.
CTCTTTTAGTCTATCTGGAGCAATTCTCTGGTATGGCCACCCCTATACAGTACGTAGCTGCGATATTATTCATTCTTTTAAACAGTCATGTGCCAAACATTTTTATAATGTGTATTCATCGCTGAACTCTTAAGTAAATGTTAATCTCTACTTCTTACAATATTTTTATACATGTTACGGTATTATTAGAATCGCTTTTATATTGAAGCTGCATTTTCCCAAATTATTAGCATTTGTAAATTTTATTGTATATTGTTATATTTTTATTCTTTGTTTGTATCAGTTATTTCCCACGGCTGTTAAGAAAAACAGTCCTACTGATAGTTTGTCCGCGTTTAAATAAAGATTATTATTATTATTATCGTGGAGTGCAAGATCTCTGACTCTACCTTTCGTAACTTTCGGGTCTAATTCCGCTTTAACCTGGGATATGGGCCGTTTGAATAGCATGTGGTTTACATCTCCGTAGTGTTCAAATAAATAGTCACAATCAAAACGTTACTGATACACATACTGGAAATCCACTTGGAAATTCTATTGAATGAAATCGTCACGTATATAAATATGATTAGCACGAGTTCAGAAGAGCAATTATCGTCATTATTTTGAAACCCTGTTCACCTAGTGCTAGCACAATTAAGAGTAAGGAGGTGTTGCACTGATGGCACGGCGGAGTTTTTATAACAGCCAATGATAAGGCTAATGAGATCCACCGCCAGACTGTTTCTGTGGATACGGATGATGGACGTCGTCATGAGAAAAAACAAAACACTCTTCATGCAGGATACGAAAGCTGCAAAACTGGGCACTTTTGATTTGTACGCGTTCTGCTCCGTTCCCGTTGCCATCAGCATTTTTAACAAATTAAAGCCGATGCCGCCTTGGGTGAATGGGATTAGACTTTCAACCACAATATTCAGCCTACTGAATTGTGGGATGAATTCGTTCATTTACCACACACGATTACCCCAGTTTAGGGAACCATTACTTAATCTTCTACGGATGAGATCGAATGATGCCAATACGAAAGTTCACTGACGATATAATTCTTTCTTCTGAGCTACCCACATGCAAACTAGCGGAAACTGGAAACGTCTGAGCCGTATGAATATATTACATTTAAATGTCTTTTCTACTCGAACGGACTTAAACTCGTTAACCGTGACCGCCAGTTTTTATTTAACGAAATTTAAATTCCGAATGACTTGTTGCAACGGTATAAATGGAAAAACACTAATAAGGTGTTTCGATTATGGACGCGAAAAATGTTTATAGACGACTGCTGACCGCTGAATCTCGGATCAAAAGTTTGTATAGAGTCTCCCTTACCACTAACAAAGTTGCTTTAGGGAGCTACATTCCTCGACCGTACGGTTGGAGCATCAGAACACTTTCATATTTGGGCACATCTCGGCATTTCTGGTGAATTAGATTGCCATTGTGAATATTTCACGAACATTTCATTTATTTCTAAAGGATTTCTTATTATCTTTAGCTTTCATGGGAAATCTTCGTGCTCTGGAACTCTTGCAGTATTCAACGCATAGGTTCCATTGCCGACAGTCCACAGAAAATCCAAGGAATGTCATGGCGAAAAACACACGAAAATTCTCTGAATTATCTGACATTGGTTTATCTTATCAAATATTTAGACTGCCTTGTGGGAACACTGCGATTGTAGACTGTTTGTCAAGAGGCCTGCCAGATCACGGATCAGAATACTGTCCCGTCCCAGACTATGGCTTTAAAAAAGCTGACCCTTTCAACATCCAAGAAATTGGTGCAACTGGCATAATGTTGAATTAGTTTAATGAAGAAACATATTAAACCAAAATCATCACCAATATGTTTCATGTGGACTGGACTCACATAAAACTGAGAATCAACCGGTGGTTTGATACTGCGGCTGTTTCTGTGATCAGGTGTGTCTTTCACAAATGTGATGGGACAGCTTTTATTCCATATCTGGCATTTACCATTTATGTGTGAAGGTGTATACTAACGAAAGTTTCCAAATGAGTTGCACGAGCGCCCGTGAGAGGTGCAATACGCTTTTATGAATAGCCTTAACTTACCCTGCGACAAAATGTCATTACGGTGCGCTTCAGGTTTGATTACGGCAGAAAAGGTGCTAGACGTGACCCCTCTAGTTATAGAGATATCACTCTTACAAGTTGCTTGGATAAATTATTCAATAGAATCATTTTGAGGCGGTTACAGTTATTCTGTGTAAATAAAATCATTCAACGGATCATATTCTTACTCTTCGAAATATCGTTAAAAAATGAAATGTTTAAGAAGTATATGCTTTTTGTCCCCCGCTACTTAGTAGGGGGGACTAAGAAACACCGGTGTCCGTAATTCCGTAATTCTGTAATTCCGTAATTCCGTAAGATTTTCTTGTCTGGACAATAACTCGCGAACGAAAACCCTATAATTTTGTCAAATTTGTATGTTAATGAAAGCTTTCTGGAATAAAAATATTTAAAAGAAAACCCTATAATTTGCTAAAGATTTACTCGGTGTTCATTCCAAAAGTGGAACTTGGTAGATTCATTTTGGAATTTGATATTCTAAATGTGGTCCAAGGCACAATTCTTGGATAATCCGGATTCTCTCATCTTTGAAGTGTGTATTATAATAATACTTTGAACTGTAGTAGTTGGACTGCATACATTCGTCAAGTATTACTCTTGTGGATTTGTATTTCTATGCCTTAATCAATCCCACATCATTAAAGGCTATATTGAAAGGGATTTTGTAACGCAGAAACTATCAGCAAGTATACATTCCTCTGAGAAGCTTCAAATTATTTCTTCGATGACACATACTTTTAACCGTGGGAGTAACATTGATTTAGTTAACAGTATCGATTCTGACGTTCATAAAGTTAGATCACGGTTTGTAGTTCGCAGTTCGTTATTCGCAGAGAACAGTCATTCAGCGACTCATAGCAGCGCCCCCTGGCGTCAGATTTGGGATATGAATATGCAAAGATATAGAGCATAACATTCTCTCTTGTTATGCAGAGTTTGGCGTTCACAGTACTCATGATGAAAAAATTACAGATTTCCATATCTGAATAAATAATTGCTGGTCCCCTCGAATAACGAACTGCGAATCGCGGTCTAACTTGCGAACGTTCGATTCTGGTCGTTATAGTGGTGTGAAGAGAGAAGGACGATAATGTAAGCAATGTAATATGTAATCCCATTAATCGAGGCACTTTCTCGATGCCTTCGAGATGGATCGAGAAAATTTTCGGCTTAAACCGGGAGGGCAGATGCGGGACCCCGGCGACGTCTCCCGATTTCCTCTCGGCTCTATCTCGATCGAAACGTCCCGATTTTCGAGATGGATATAAAGTTTATGGGTAATCCCGAAGGGCCCCCAGTTTTATATACCCGTGTTTTGTTTCCGTTACTTTGTCTGTTTCTTAGCTTCTCAGACGACCAAAGTGTTGTGTGTGTACCATATTAATGGTCGCTTGTCCTCTATGCATTTCAATGCCAAAATTGAATTCCGACAAAGGATTTATAACGTTGAATATATATTTGAATGATATTCTCTCACCTCAATAATTGATTGTATATCTGACTGGTTGATTATGAATCGCAGAAAATATCAATGCTAAACCTATAAATAGTTTATGTCGGCCACTGTGTGAAGCAATCGGCCCCTTGTCGGGTGGTAATTTGAGGCTTCACTCTCAATTCAACTCAGGCTGGCCTGTTATTGACCTTTAATAATTGTCAGCAGGACGATCGGCTATTAACTGCATGTGAGTTGTAACGCTTTCTTTTACATGAATCTTTATTATTGGATTTTGTTTTCTTTTTGACTTCAGTACGATTGTTCTCAAATTAACTTGCCAGTAACTTCCCATTGTCAAATACTCTGCCCAAGCTATCAAATCAAAATAATATATAAGTGCAAGCAAAGAGACTATACCAATAAAGTTTATTTCTGATATAAGTTTGCCCGAAAGAGGGTAGCTGCAATTATGACAATCGGAACTGGAGGAGTTGATAATTCAAACCATATCCTAACCGACCAACAGCCTGCTGTGAATATTTGGTGAACTAGATGTGACCTATCTGCGCCACAGAAGTCACCTAATGTTGGCGGTATTTTTGCGGCAAATTCAAAGCAAGACGTAAATATTTGTGCCCATTTCTTCTGATTCATTTTAAGATCGCCATAGGACGTTGCCGTTTCAGCGTAATTAGAGTAAGTTCACTATAGCACTTTTGTTTTTTCTTTACATTCAACTAGTTCGCAATCAGTAATGCTCTCATCTTTTTGATGCATGATGTCCAGGTTGTGAAGTACAAGTTTTATATATAGAATAATTTATTTGGATTAATTCAGGAGAAGAGTTTTTGTCCCTGCCGGTCAGAATTTCAAGTGAATGCAAAGCTTTTGCAGAGATATACTTGCGAAAGTTTCTGAATTCCGTGGAATATTCTCAACTTAATTGTGCACTGGATTTTTTGTTATTTCCATGTAAATAAATTGTCATTGATGATCGAGGAATTATGATGAGGGAATGGCAACACTGGTCTGACAAATCGCCAAAATTAAGCGCATAATTATATAATAGTACCTTAGCCAATTTGGACTACAAGTTTTTTTCTATAATGCACATAATATTTTGCTGCTGGAATGCATGTATACAGTTCAGACTATTATCATTTCCCCAGTTCTAAAGGTATGAAATGAGATCAGTTTGATAAAAATAAAAATTAAATTGAACTCAAGTTCAGGCACATGTAGCCACAAAAATGACATTTGAACACAATTAACAATTATCTTGACAAGTTTAAACCAATAAATTGAACTAGAATGTGACCTAACATACATTTATCCATATAATCATAAGAATTATTCATTATATACTGTCAGTGTCTAATTCGTTGTCAACAGAATGATTGTTTTTACATATCGCAACAGAATCTGATGCACCCTGTACCTGCGTAGCAGAATACCAGATATATTCTGCGACATGAAAACCGATGCCTTTGCATTGTGATCTTGATGTGCGCTTATACCACGATGTTAATTCGCAGCAAGTTCGCCCCAAGTTTACGCTATGGTTGCATTGAACTTGCTGCATGTGCACTTATCACGATGTTCTCAGCACATTTGCTGAAGGAGTTCGCGACAGCCTCATTTGCCACTCGGCACGGTCTCGGATAATGTAGAACATTAGTACCTCGTTCGGCACTGCTAGGAATCCATATTGGCATTCATGTTGAAGGCACAGTATCACGCCGAAACTCTGAACAGCGCCTGTCAGTCGTATATGACTTCCGTTACCATGGAGTTCAGCCCGAGAAGAAAAACCAGGAGAAACACCTCAAATTAGAAGACTACATGTATGTGCGCGGAAACACATCCTAAATCATTTCATACATTTCATACAGACTATTTTTAGGTACGGCTCATAGCGTTGGACACACCGGTTCTCGTCAGATCACCGAAGTTAAGCAACGTTAAGCTCGGTCAATACTTGGATGTGTGACCGGGTGCTGCACTGGCTGGGCTGATCAGTGTCCAGGGTAATAGGAACTGTGAGGCACATGTAGGCACCGTCGTAATATGACTGAAACAGGGTTGAAAACGACGTTAAACCCTACTACTCACCCACCCTTACAGACCATTTGTATAGCTCCTGCTGCTTTGCGTGCGAACTGGATGGTAACGTCAAGTGGGGTCAGCTGCAGCTACTGACACATTATGGAATTTTCGGTCTTCAAGACGACAAGGGCTCGTGCGCGCGATCTTATGATGTTGTAACGCAAAGTCGTCTGTAGACTCAGATGATGGTCTCCATAAAACCCGTTCAGATAATAGATCCAGTTCCGGCTTCTGAGATTTCTCGAAGACTTGATAGCCTCTTTAAATGAAACAGGACACAACAATTAACGACGGAGTCCATGTCTGCTGAATATTATGCCGATTTATTGTAAATTCGTTCCACCTAACTTAGGAATGATCGGCGGCATTTGGCAGGCAGACCAACACAACTTTATTAACATCAGACCATTTTGTAAACAGTCATTTCCAGAACTGAAGATAGTACATCTATCATCGGAGACATGATGGTATTAGCCTGCATTGAGTGAGACCTGATGGTATTGATCTGCCTGTATGTGCCGGTCATCCCTTTTTATACATTGCTATGACATTATAGGGTCAAGTTAACTCCAAACTAAATTCTTGTAGTTTTGACAAGCGGCTCAGCTATATGTCGCATTACCTAAACACAGTCATCAAACTAAGGATGATTCAGTACAGTTACATAGGCACTCTCTACGTTATCCTGTATAAATTGAAATTACATAACCGCTTCTCACAAATAGTTTAACTGACAATGCTTGACCCTACAGATGTTTATGTCATCAGGCAGTGAAAACAATTCCTTCACGTTAATCTACCAGTCTCTAATATAACATGTGCTGTACAGCATATACCGATAACAAGGTACAGTAAGAAAAGCTTATGAAATCATGGATTTTCACTCAAGGAAAAAGTTAATATAATAAAATTGCTGGGACAAGTATGGTGGCTAAGAAGTCTACCTTTACGTCAAAGTATGGTGGTTAGAAATCACTATTTCATAACATCTTAACTCAATGTAAACTGCACACATATCAAAATATAATCGAGAAATCTCTATTAATATATATCCGATTTTAATTCATGACCGTTTCATAAATGTATAGTTTGAAAAATATTTTCTTTAAATCATGGTAAAATATTTACCTAAAAAGCTTGTGTCAATTCTCCGGGAATTTATTTTTATCATTTTTGTTAAAAACGCCCCCATAAAATAAAAATCCATGTCATACATTTCTCATCTGGAATATTATTGGATTGAGAAAATATCAATTCTGTATCTTCAGCCGTAATGTTTAAAACAATATGTGTAAACGATATTCGGCGAAAAAGTTCCGAGAGACGAGCGGAGCATTCTGCGATACATTCGCGACTGCTCGGCCTATTCCGTCGAAGTCATAGTACCTTGCGCATTAACGGTGTAAGGATTTTACAGCTCTCAGCTGTAAACCGTGATCCGCCGCATGAGGCACATCACATGCAATGTTTCCGCTCATATAGTCCTCGTATTTCTCCCGCCCTGTCAGGAGATAAAATTTATATTTAAACGAAATGGATATTCCCTTGATTCTACCCGCGAATGATCTCTTCTAATTTGAGGGGTTTCTCTTGGTTTTTTCTTCTCGAGCTGACCTCCATGATAACGGAAGTCCTACAGCTGACCTGCGCTGTTCGGAGTTTCGGCGAGATACTGTGCTTTCAATATGGATGCCAATATGGATTCCTAGTCCTACATTATTCGAGGACCATGTCGAGTGTCTGCAATAGACCGACAGATACCGACACGATAAAAGCTGCTGACAGCTGAGCAAAACACCAGCAAGTATTCATGTTTTTACTAATATAGACCATTAATAAAATTTAAAGATGTTATGACAGAATTAAAGAAAATTAATGCATTTTTCAACAAATTTCGGTAGCCTATATTTTCTAAAATATCCATTAATTTTCCCTAGTCCTGCCATAACATCTTTAAATTTTATGAATAGTCTACTTTAGAAAAACATGAATACCGAGCATATTTTCTGGTATTTTGCTTGGTTATATTCTGATTTACATGTATGCCGTGTGTCAACAGCTTTTAGCGTGTCGGTAGCTGTCGGCCTATCGCAGAATGTTCCGCTGTGCCACCGGAACTTTTCGCCAAAGATCGGTCACACGTTTTCTTTCAAACATACGGCTGAAGATACAGAATTGAGATTTATATTTTCATAATCCTATAATATTCTATAGATGAGAATACTTTTAATATAGTTCTTTCACATAGCGTGTATGTTGTCACAGCCTTTACGTTCACTTTAAAACAAACTTATTAATGGACCGCTCCTTTTATAAATCAACACTACAAGTCAATGTCTGTAAACAGACAAGGTAGACGAGCATACCGTATAATTGTTGATGGGAATAATCGGCTGAAATTCATTATGCAGTTATGGCAGGCTGCTGTATGGCTTCCTGGTCCGATGTCATTACATATGTCGTTTCTTGTCACGGCTTCGCGCAAATTACTGTCAGTTATCGTCCTGCTGTCTCCTGCCCTTTGTGACCGGACTCCGGCACCTGTCAAGCTTTCATCGAAGCAGTGTCGATATGATGGGTAACTCCCATATATGGTAATGCTTCCACGAATTGATAATATGGCGACCTTACTTATTGGAAATACCACAACCTTCGATACAGAGAATTGCCTCGTCTGGACGATTTTGGTCTTCTCATACGGGTTTCGCATTGGTAATCAACCCAGGAGTGAGTCAAGACGTTCTCACACATATTACAGCCCTCACCTCGCCCTGATAACTTCACAGCGGGCCAATTGTAATCCCCAAAGCCAAAATAGAAGTCATCTGACCAGGTCATACTATTGGCTTAAGGGGCAACCGCACCCCACCTTCGCAGATATGTGAAGAGCCAGTTTAGTCAAAGATAAACCCCTTTTCCCATCTTCCATCCATTCACTCTCGAGTCTTCAGTCAATCTCCCTCTGCTGGCTTTCCTCTGGTGGGTTCTCAGCTTCGCACAAACTAGATTGGGGATTACTGCTCTGCCTTTCGTGGACCGCTTTAGGATCCACCCCAGGATTTGGGTCATCGCTTCATCCCGAAAATAGAACGTTTCAAAGTGTATCGTATTTTGAATTGAATCATCCAGTAAATAGTATGATTTTGACACCCAAACCGATTTTCCCTGGGATTCAACACTTTGATAGAACAATGAATGTAATCATCAATCCACGTATTCTGATGCACAAGCAGTTTACAGCGAAACGAAACGTAGCGCCAGAGATCCAACACGTTATGATGGTAATTTCCAACAGTGCACGATATTTATCACACAATTTGAGAAACACTGAATGGGGGCGTTTTGTGGTATATCCCTGTTTGAGAAGTTTCGCACGGTACCGCGCGAATTACGGTCAATTAACGTGTCGGTTGACTCCTACCCCTTGTGACCGGACTTCGACACCAGTCAAGTTTTCCGCGAAGGCATGTCGATATGCTGGGCCCGCTCCCTTATATTAGAGGATGGCCATCTCACTTCTTGGGAATTACGACAACCTTCGGTATGGAGAATCTCCTCGTTTATAGGATTTAGGTCTTCTACCCTGTTGTTCGCGTCGGTAATCAACCCAGAAGTAAGTCAGGACGTCCCCAGACGTATTGCCGCTCACACCTCGCCATGTTAACCTATTGCGGCTACAAGTCACGTGACCACTTGAGCCTGTTTGGGGATTCCTAATTGGTCAATTATGCCCGATTGATCAATTATCCAGCATCAGGGCATTGTCGTCATTTCATCCCTACTGTATTACGTTTCAAAATTGTCTTCGATCGTAACGGTTTATGACGTCTACCGGCCGGTTTTTATTTTGACTTTGTGACCACCAAGATGAAGCATTTTAAATAATCAAGAATTAAGGCGATTTTTATATTACATAAATGTGTCCCAATAGTAATGCAGCTTGTTCGTGTGGGTAATAGATAATTGATCCGTACATCAGCAGAATCAGACCAGATTGTGAATTAGTGGTATAGCGAAATAACGTGATGGGAAAAGATAACTTTTGCGCAGTTCATTTTTAATTGACAACAGGATTTTTAAAATGATCCCTGCTGAACGGCAATCTGTAACACCCGATCGGACCGATTATGTCGATATGACTGATATGAGAAAGGTAAATCGACGTTCCATGGTATATGGACACATTTCCGTGCAAAGGCACTATAGGAAGTATGGGCGAAGCTTTTCTACTCACACTGCTCCACTTACTGTTATACATAAACGACTGGTTCGTATTATTTGCAAAAAACCTAAATACGCACATACTGAACCATTATTCATACAACTGAACATGTTAACTTTCAATAAAATCAACGACTATATAATCATCTTAATCCATAAAAATACACCCACCAATTTCATTAGCAATTCGCTTTCAAACTTACTTTACTAGACTGCATAACATTCATCAATACCAACCACGACAGAAACGCCTGCATTTATAACGACCGTTTACAGTTCTCAGCTATCATTTTATACTATATATATTAAATGACCGCGAACATGGAATCAACTTAACACAGAACTCAAGTCAATTACTTCTATATTATTATTCAAAAAAAGATTAAGATACCACCTAACAACTCGCGAAACTCAAAATTAAAAAGTAAAATGACAATTCAATAGCTTATCGTAAAAAGTTATGTAATATCATGACATTAAGTCTCAAATATATTGGTGTGTGTGTGTGTATATATGTGTGTGTATATATATATGTATATAATCATAGTTATATATATATCATTGTATCATAGTTATCAAATATTTTATTATTTCCTAACGCAACGCTTGGAAAATATTACTAAAGTCTGTCCATTTTAATTAGTCGTCTACTTTGGAGCTTGACAAAAATCAATAGTTAGCTCTGCATATATTTTCTTTTTTTGCAGCATTTAGAACAAACTGAACTCTACAAAACGACTACCATTTCTTCGTGATATCGATAATATATCATGCTTGAAATAACTTCGTAATTCTCTCCATATAAAACTCCAATACAGCTGTTTCATGAATCGGACCTCAATTACATAGGGAGACGTCATAATATATTCATGCTCACTGATACAAAGGTCATTAATAAAGTAATAACAGGCGGTCCGTGGGAGCGTGGCTTAAATCCCATGCAGTCATGACAGTGAAGTTGCCGCACACTCATCTATGACCGTACACGGCATAGTTGACCATTGTACTGGTCAACACGAATATTATGACGTCGCTCTATGTAATTGAGACTCCGTTCATGAAACAACTGTACTGGATTTTCATACAGAGATTATTACAAAGTTATTTCAAGCGTGATATATTATCCACATCACGGAGTTATGGTGATCATTTTGTAAAGTTCAGTTTGTTCTACACGATGCAAAAAATAAAATTGATGCAGAGTTAGCTATTGATTTTTGACAAGCGCCAAAGAAGACGACTAATTAAATGGGCACACTATAATGTTGTGTTTTATGTACCACATGTACATGTATGTAACTATTATTCCCTTTGTATATACGTTCAAATCAAATGTAATTTATCTCTCTCAACTCTCTTATAATTCACCATTCTATATTAGAAAATATATATATGCTTAAATCTATTTTTTATTATCATATAAACTAAATTACTATAGAACAAGCCCATCTAGGTTTTATTCCCGATATTATCTCATCAACCATTATTTACTTATATATGTATTTTCTGAACCATTATTGTACCATTGTTAAAAGTTATTTCTATTGTTATGTTGCTATATGGTGAATAAATATCAATCAATCAATCAAAGGTTGAATCCATTACGAGAAACATTACGGTAAATTCAAAAGAAAGAAATCAATAAACGGAAAGAGTGTTTGACAAAAAAAAATGTATCACGTTAATAGCTATGGGAATCCAAACAGTCAGGTAGACAGATCATAATCAGTCTCGCCTCAGAGCACAGATAGCGAAGTGTGAGTAAAACATATTACATGTAATTAATAGAGAAGGGCACAGAGATTTAACAAAGATAAACGCAAGTTGACAGTCCGAAGGCCAAGACTCACACAGAGCTTTCAAATCACAAGAGTTTCGTGGAAGCAATACTCGGCATTATTTGGAAACCTTGTGCTAGCTCAGTTAAAAGCAAGGAAGCAATCAACTGATTGTCAGTGTGGGACAGTTATCAGTGAGAACGGCAGTGTAATTCACTCAACTGCATGGGCGGCAAAAGTGACTTGAAGCACTGGGACTGAGTGTCCATCGCTGTAGTTCAATACGACTTTAACTCGGAATATTCATCTTGTCGCTATCCCACGGGTCAGTTGACAGACGTTTTCACAAACACACAGAGAGTAAAGTACTCACCGGTCAACAACACCCACATTGAGGTCAATCACTTTTCTGACCGGTGAAATTCTCATTTTTGGTGATTAGTACTGGACCCGACATTAAAACATCTCTACAGACGGACGTATCATCATCGCCATTTATTATACAGGACACGTTACTCAGCATTATGTATGACAATGGTTCAGTATTCAAACAAATTCCTGACAATGCCACCAACTGCTTGGACTTACCAGACAACAGATTCCAAACATCAAATGTGCCGTTTGTGATCTTGGAGCTTTTTATCGCGTTCTTTATATCTTTTGGTAATATTCTGGTCTTGGTAGCGGTATACAAGTTCCAGGAATTGAGAACCACCAGAAATATCTTCCTTGTCAATCTGTCAATAGCCGATCTTCTCTTGGGCGTTGTCGTATTGCCCTTACATATCTTACTCTTCCTCGTGCCGAGTTTGAAGGCATATTCTACTCTATGTCTTCTTCGATACACCATTATGGCAGTTTCCGTTGTTTCATCGGCATTCACTCTGCTGCTGATTTCCATCGATCGCTATGTAGCCATTCATAAACCTTATCAGTATCCAACACTTCTCTCCATGTCCAGAACAGTATCCATGTGCGTGTTGATTTGGGGGATCAACCTGATTTACGGCTCTCTTCCTCTTTTTGGTTGGAACAATTGGGACCAGTGCCAGGAGTGTAGCTTCGCACTCGTTTTACCTTCACTGTACATCATATATCCTAATTGTCTAATGTTCATCGTCCTGGTTGTCATTGCATTCCTTAACGGCCGAATTTTTTTGACGGCCAACGACAAGGCCAAGGAGATCCACCGCCAAACTATTTCCGTGGATACGGTAGATGGACGTCGTCAAAAGAAAGAAAACAAGCTCTTCATGCAAAATACGAAGGCCGCAAAAACTTTGAGCTTTGTTGTTGGTTTGTTCGCGTTGGGCAACATTCCCTTTGACGTTTTCCTCCTCTGGGAGATGAGCATTTTGAACAGGTCAGAGCCCATGCCGCCTTGGGTGAATCAGATTAGAATTTCAACCACCCTGTTAGGTCTACTAATTTCTGGGATGAATCCGCTCATTTACCACAAGCGATTACCACAATTTCGGAATTCATTCCTTAAACTTCTGCGCATAAAGCCGAGTGATATAAATGTGGCATCTCGCTGACGATATTATCCTTTCTGGAAAACCACCCACCTGCATACTATAAAGATAAGTGGAACCGCTGTCTTTTCTAAGCCATATGAATCTCTTACTTCTAACCGGCTTCTCTACGGAGGCAAACTAGACACTACTACACCTGCCCCCTGTTTTGATTAAACGAAATTGAAAGTCGGGTTGACCTGTTGCAAAAGTGCGACATCAGTACAGTTAATAATCGATCAAGCGCACAGGTGAATCTGCAATGCATTTTTAAGAAGTACAGGTATCTTCTGTGGTTGTGAATGTTCAGTTTAGATTTAGTCCCTTGCAAAATCAACTTGAGTGTTTGTGGTAATCGTGTTTGAGAATGAGCTATTTCGAGTATGGACGCGGAAAATATTCATGCAGGACTGCTGACCGCTGAATCTCGGATCTAATATTCATGCAGGACTGCTGACCGCTAAATCTCGGATCTAATATTCACGCAGGACTGCCGACCGCTGAATCTCGGATCTAATATTCATGCAGGACTGCCGACCGCTGAATCTCGGATCTAATATTCATGCAGGACTGTTGACCGCTGGGTCTCGGATCTAATATTCATGCAGGACTGCTGACCGCTGAATCTCGGATCTAATATTCATGCAGGACTTTTGACCGCTAAATCTCGGATCTAATATTCATGCAGGACTGCCGACCGCTGAATCGCGGATCTAATATTCAAGCAGGACTGCTGACCGCTGAATCTCAGATCTAATATTCATGCAGGACTGCTGACCGCTGAATCCCGGATCTAAGGTTTGTGTTAAACATTATGTCTCATTATTCTCACCAAAAGATCTATAGGATCAGACAGAATTTTTTGAAATCATATTGGATCCGATTGGATAGGACCATAATCCTATATTCTTCGCCATTATAGTTGGTGCTTCAAATTTGAACACATATCGGCATTTCAGGGCCGCGTTAATTTCATATGTACGCATCCTAAGTTAGGTTGATCTGACGAAGATAAGAAAGACTTAAGATAAACTTTAGAAATTGCCTAAGTGTGTTCCCCAAAGCGATCTTATCACTAACAGTTGTTTGGGACAATCATAAAGTATAAATATTTGGTGTTGAGGGAAAGAAAACCAAACTTTATATGATATTACCTGCGAGAAGATTTTAAAGATGACAGATTAATCACAGTTCAAATTCGGAATCCGATTATGTCCTGATACTTGATTTATCAATATTTGTTTCGAGGACACTGGGGGATGGTTGAATATAACTACTACGTTTAGTTATCACAATAACTCCACACAGGCAGCACTGTATGCCGTTAGGTGGGTCATGGAGTTATATTTACTAATATTCCGTTGAATAAATGGTTGATGCTTATTTCAGAATAAATTTATGGAGCTGTAAATCATTATATTCAAACGGCCCCGAGCCCTGTGTTAAGAGCAATTAGACACGGGTTACGAAACGTAGCGCCAGAGATCTTACACATTATGATCGTATTTTGCCAACAGTGTACGATATTTATCACAGAATTTGAGAAATTTTTAAAACAGGCATTTGGTGCTATAGCCCCGTCTGAGACGTTTCGGTAATAATTTTCTATGGCGTTGATTAAAATCGTCACATTCTGCGCATGATCCAGGAAATGCTACCGAGCGGTCCTTATGTTCTAATTCGTCGGACTCAAAGGAACACAAATTATTTATCATTTCAACAGACGCTCTCATAAATCTCAGTTTTTTATTCACCACAGAATAGCCGGAGCCGTGAAGCCCGACCTCCTTCGATAAATACTAATGAGAAAAAACCAGAGCATCGATCCTATTCTACTAGATCCTATTCAGACAATGTTCCATTTAAAACCACAGGAAATAAAATCCTAAGTGGCAAAATTGCAGAATGTGTTAAACACACAGCGTAAAGGATTATAACTGGATCAAATTTTATCTGCCCAACAGTAGTAGGCATTTCACCCATAGTAGCGACAATATTGGTTACAGAAATCGGATAAATCAGGTTATGGACAGATTATATATAAAATCGCTAGTACACAGCTGACAACATGTCACGCTCAACTAGCATAGCACCAGGTTGCAGGTCTGATCTAAATAAAAACACTGCAAGCCGTCTGGCACATGGTTGGCAAAGGGCCTATTTTTGCCGAATGTCGTGGAATTTAATGGTCGATAATATGACCCACAAGACTATACGCAACACTACATTATGCAGACTAAGCAAAAACATTACAGAATGAAATCATCATGCGAACAATAAGTTTACTTATCGGATCATACGGTCGCTGGTAACAGGGCTAAGCCACGATGTAAAGTTATCGGTACAGGAAACAACATCCTCTCCTGGAGCGGCCTTCACGTAATGCTGTTCAGTACAGTCTGCCAAAAAGGAAAATGGTTTATGTAAGGCGACGTTAAATTTCACTATCAACATCCAAATGACAATACACAAAACAAAAGAAAATTGATTATGGAATCACTAGGTCATACTGTGAACTGGATAGATTGGCTAGAAATGGATCAATATAAAGTAATCACCAGGTAACTAAAAAACACTTAGCCAAATCCATTACCATATTACATATTCGACGTTAGACACAGGAAACAAACTGCTAAGTTAGTCGATATAACATGGGCATGAATTGGAAAAATTAACGAAACATAAGAAGTCTAATAAAACAAATGCTTAGAATGCAAAACATAATAGAAAGAAGCCGTAATAAGAGAAATACTTATCCATATTTTGCGAGCAGCGATGAATTTTCTCAGTTCAATAAACGACATCAGAAAGGGCTCCTGTAGGCAAGTATATTCGCTCTCCAGTGGGCCAGTCACGATGAAAAATGAACGGGTATGTTACCGGTATATAGAGATTTCATACTGTAAACGTGGACAAACACAGAAAGAAGTGAATAAATGGTAAACCAGTACGCGCGGTCGGAGCTGGCTGGGCTTCGATGAAGATCCCATTCATACAAGTCTCTTTTATATGTTATCTCTCCACCACCTAACTTCATTTGCATATTGCACATTAGCATGACATACCCAGTCATATTAGCCTATTCTTAATCCACGGCGCCTACACACGCATTAGCATATCAATTCAAGCTCCGTACCAATAATAAATATATTTCTAGAATATTGCTATTCAAAAATGGGTAGTTAACTGTGTCAGAATTGTAATGTTGTAGAATCGACGTGAGAGAAAGTCCGACTTATTCTTGTGAATATAAAGAATACAAGCGTCTAGTCCGCCATTCATTATTCAACCGTCATCCATTAAAGAATTCCTGCGTCTATAATCCAAATACCTGATTCATATAACAGCATTAGCACCAACTTCAAAAAATAAATCACAGTATATATAAATATAGGCCAGTTTCCTGCAATTGAGAAGCGGTCAACAGTTTTCAATGATGTCGGCCTTATCATGTCCCAAAAATATCCGTATCGCTGATCAATATTCTTTATCCATATAATTTTCGTAAAAGTCCTTATCTAGAGTATGATGCATCTCAGCGACGCCTTGACTTCATATAAACACCATGAGGATCTTGAAATACATGGGTTGATATCGCCCCTAGTCCCGGGTTAAGCAGATCTAAACACAAGTAACGCGATAGATCTTGCACGCTACATTCGTATTTGGCTATCTGCATGCGACATGTATCGCCAAATTTGAGAAATTTTGAGTGCAGGCGCTTGCCGGTATAGCCACCGTATTTTCGGGTCCGAATGTTAGGTGCCGAGGAATGCTTTCCTGTAGTCATATGGTTGCTTTTTAGTCGCCAGAGGTCGTCAATATTTCCCACCTCTTGCATATCGTTCCAACTTATAAGTTTGTGCAATAACGTTAGGAACCGTTTCCAATTATCGTTCGCGAATGAATCGTTTATTTCGTCAAA
This sequence comes from Hanleya hanleyi, assembly GCA_036873755.1. Classification (NCBI taxonomy): domain Eukaryota; kingdom Metazoa; phylum Mollusca; class Polyplacophora; order Lepidopleurida; family Hanleyidae; genus Hanleya; species Hanleya hanleyi. The sequence goes on from JAVTVY010055280.1 coordinate 22,633, forward strand.
TTTTCTCGAAGTCGCGATTTTCCAAGGCGCGAGGGAATGGTTTTTTTTCTTCAAAATACACGATTCATTCGCGATCGCTGGGGTTTTTCTGTTGGCAATCATTTTTCGATCGAGAAAATTTTCTCGAATAAAAAGCGATATCGTGATTCAATGGTCTTTTAATCGAGAAAATATAAGCGATTGAAAAAAAAAAACGATTGAGGATTATAGCCGAAAGTAGCGCGGCAAGGTTCAGCTTGACTGACCCGCATACACATGCGAGTTTCTATATCATAAACACTTCGGTCAGACTATAAGTTCGATCATTTTTTCTTCTTCCTTTTCCATTCTTATTTCGTCTATTAGTTTGAGTATTTCTGTGGTTTAAAGCTGGTATTATTCCAGATTTCTTGTCTAGAATTTTTCGTGAAAGTTTTTAGCATCTGTGCATGCCAGATTTTCGCTGTTCATGGCGGTTTTTTGTCCTTCGATCACCATTTTCCTTGTGTAGATAGATAGCACTGTATTGAATATAACATTGTCATACGGGGCTTTTGGGTGTTCGAAAGCACTTAGTTAATAAATAGCGCGGGCTATTTCATCTTCGCTTACCCAAGTCTAACACTACACGTGTTGCCTTGGCTGAACGTAACACATTATCTGATCAGAATACAGGTCTGGTGATGTCATAGCGCTATAAATATTCCGTGGTCCATATTAGGGGAAGTACAATGTATGACCTCTTTAAAATTCAAATTTGTTTGGCTCTTCGATGGAAATTAACATCAATACACCCACCACTTGCCATATTTGGAGATCACACGGGCAGACAACTTTATTTAAATCTTTAGTTTGGTGAAGAAAACGAAATTTTTAATCGATGATCTTACTCGGACGAGAATTTTTTTTCTCTCTTGCCAGCTTGGTTAATCCAGTATGAGATGAAATTATATTATATTGAGTCGAGTAGTGTTTTTAACAGGTGTTTATGCTGCATTTGTTATGACCAGATGACATGCAGATATTTTTTTCGAATTTTAAGTGTTATTGTTCACAATTACTATAAATGAGTTATAGTGCTTTCAAGTTAATGTTATTGTGATTATCCAAAGCATGTACGCGTTTGTATCATAGAGTATACATTCAGTTATGAAGCTTTATGCCCAGCTATATGTTAGGGTCAGGATAATCGAATGAAATGTTTTGAATTCGACTGAAGAAACGGAAACTCGGTCGGTTATTTATCATAGCTCGCTTAATACTGGTGCGATTTTGGCAATCTAAACGTTCCGGAATAGCTGAAGAGTTTCTCTTTTCAAAAAGATATAGTTTTGATAACAAAAATTTATATTAATAACTAATCCAAGAACAAAAATTACTGAGAACAAAATATGTCATTTTTCAGTTCGATTATAGAAATATATGTAAGCTTATTTAAAATTAATGATCAATTCAAAATTATATTTATACCATAGAAAACTATTATTTTCATTTACATTTAGTTTGTTTGGTTTTTTTTAATTTGAATTCACAATTCTGACTCATCAACCTTGAGAATTTCTCCTAAACTTACTGGCGATCATGATTCCAGATTTTCTGACTTTTTTCTGAAGTCCGTTCTCGATTTTCGATCGCATTATGTCAGCCATTTGCGTACACTTCGCCATCCATAAGATGGCTTGCGAAATCGTGTGTCTCCATTATCGCGGAGCGATATCCGGTACTTTACCGGATTCTGTTGGACCTTCATCCGGCGGAGAACAGACTGGAGAAATCTGATAAATTACAGGTTTTCATATCTCTTTGGAAACAGATAATGGCTGGGCTTGCAAAAGATATAGGTATGAATAACTTTCGTATCACCCAAAGAGGCGTTGTAGATCTGTAGTTTTGAACAAGTAGGGCAGCACATGACTCAAAAATGACGGGTTACGTTGGGGTTACGTCAGTAGACTTTAGCTGATTGGCTGACGAAGTCACGTGGTATTGATTTCAGGGAATTTTTCAGTTGCCGAAAGTAGGCTGAGAATGGATACACACGATCCCAGGGTCAGTCTTACCGCGTATCTATAGATGACCGAGATGGTTACAGGTTGTATTTCAGCGAACCCTTTTTCGGAAAACGGTAGAAGGTACATGCATAAGTTTTATATCATTTTATTCGTAAAAAAGTAGAGGATTGCGGAAAAGTAAAAGTATTTCAGTCATTTCACGCAATAATTTTCCGGACAAGAAAAACCACATGTCGGTCTGTCCCGAAAACATTTCAGCGAAGTCGACATGATTATTTCAGTTGCTCACTATCTCAAAAATAAAAATACTTTTGTTATCAAACGAAACACTTTTGAAAATAGCTCTTCAGCCATTCCGGAACGTTTAGCTTGCCAAAATCGCACCAGTATTAAGCCTGCTATGATCAAATAACCGACCGAGTTTCCGTTTGCATGGGCAAAGTTATGAAGCTTTAGGCCCAGCTATATGTTAATGTTGAAATCTGGTCGCCCGATCACATATCATCTGGAAGTGCTATTTTTAGAACGTACTGTTTGCATGGATTTTTATCTATTTTAACTGTTCATAGTTCGAATTTCACATTTTACTGGCCGTAGTATACCTTTATGGAACCGATCAAGTGTTGTCAGGGTCTAGATCGTCGTTTACTAGCTGTACTTCATGAGTTGAGATTGTATTTCTCTCGAAAAGTTCGCCGTAAACTTCCATCGTGGAAATTTGGCAGCGACACTCTTGAACCCGAACTGTTGTTCTATATTGTTTGAACGGCGTTATAGTACAAGTATTTGACAGATTCTGTGTAAAGTATCTTTATCATATTCTCGAATTATATTGTTGTTCAAAGTGGTAATAATAAGGAGAGTTTAACAGCTGTAAAAGAATATTCGTGGTTCGGAGGCTATGCACTTAAGTTGAGAATGAGGCTCTGGTGGGAGAGTGTAAAAGGCCGACCCCGACAACCCCGCGGGACTCGATGACCGGTAACCGAAGATGTCAGATGGCTTTTAAAAACCTGTTCCCAGGCATGATGTCGATGAGATATGATTATATATTGCTACTGAGATGTTATGGAAGCCATACCCATGTGTGGATGTCAAAATAAAGCAGATTAGTGCTTGTCAGTGGAGAGTACAATACTGCAAACCCCGAAAATAAACGGGTAGAGAGCGCCGATAGTTTGGGGTGAAGGGCACTCGGCACAAACAAGACTGACAGCGACGATCGAATGCAGACGAAAAATATATCAGATGATGTAAACATGCTCGGAATTTCCGAGTCCCTCCCTCTTCAGATCATAGCGGGAGTTTTCCAATAAAATCGGGACCCAAGAAAAACCGGGTCCCTAGAAAGATCGGGACCCAAGAAACACCGTGTGCCTAGAAATACCGGGTCCCAGGAAAAATCGGGACCCAAGAAAATCGGGTTTCAAGGAAATTGGGACCCAAGGAAAACTGGGTAGAGTTTTCCAATTAAAGCATGGGTAGCTGGTATGTGGTTTCAGTCCAACAGTACACTGAGACATGAGAGTGTAAGTACAGTGATTACATATAGCCTCAACCCTGTGATCTGCACTGAAGCATAGCCTCACTCCAAGAATTATAGGGAAGCCATTTGCATGTTCCCAAAATGGAAAATATTTGAATGAGATTATTGGTATCCTGTATACCTCAGACTTGATGATTGTGTTGCGTAGATGCAAATATTAAGTGAATTACATTACAATGAAATTATTTCATGCTGATACAGCTGGTACCTTGAATTTATGGAGAATAAACCATACCCATGTTCATTTGATCTCAATACTGCCTTAACTTGGTTGATAACGTTATCTATCCTTCGACTATCTCTCTATTCAGCATTTATATTTGAATGTGGATCTCAGGTGAGCGAAGCTACCTGTGATGTACCTTGTGAATGAAGCCGACAGGAATTGTGTTGTGGTGTATATGTTAATTTTATGGGCCAGTCCTGACAAACTTACCATACATGGGATACACCTGTGGACATTTAAATATATCGACTAAACTATCGGGAATCGCTATCGATTTAGCGTAACAATATTCAGTTGGTTTCTGGCTTGAGCTTCCCTTTGGAATCATTCATAATTCATTTATCAAAATGTAAAATTAAAATAAAAAGTATTGTACATATGCGAATCCAACCGTTATATGCGATTCAATCACCATTGTGATATGTATTTAATATAAATATGAAATCACTGCCGCGAATTATATTCTTATGATCAATAAAATTAACTTGATAGTGATTTTTAAAAGTTATTCACATCTCAGTAGTTTAAAAACTGTACCGAAACATGAATGAAAACCCTTTCCTGATATATGTTTTACTGGAAGAAGGACAAGGCCACAACGATAGACGACAATAGCGGGTAAGAGAGGATGGGCTGAATAGCTACGAACTTAAGATATTATCTTGGAACATTGAAGGATTAACAGATGATCTGAAGGAGGATATAGACTTCTGCAATTACATAAAAAACTATGATATAATTATATTGACTGAGACATGAACACCAAAATGTAGTAAGGTAAAACTGAATGGGTATACATGTACACACTCTCCACGTAATTACGTACATAAACGGGCGAAGCATCATAGTGGAGGGTTAATTATATATTACAAAGATTGGATTGAGAAAGGTATCAAATGCGTTAAGAAAAATAATTGTTGTATTTGGCTAAAACTAGACAAAGATTTTTTCAATAACGAAACAGATATATTCTTGTGTGGCATTTACCTACCGCCAGAGAGATCTACATTTTATAATATATATAGAGGTAATGTTTTTAATGATATTGAAACGGACTACAATTATTTCTCTGAATTTGGTACTGTCTATTTAAGTGGTGACTTGAACAGTCGAACAAGTGATAAATTGGATTATGTTATAAATGATGGCCCAATAGTATTGTTCGACCTTTTTTTTTTTTTTTTTTTTTTTTTTTTTTTTTTTTTTTTTTTTTTTTTTTTTTGACTAACCACTGGGCATTTATTACCGGATGGTATAGCCACGGTTTTACAAACAACCCCTACAGTTCCACGTGGCCATGGAATATGGGGCGAAGATATTATAGTGTTGATACTGTAATAAAACACTGCATATGATATAGCCAGAACGTAATAATTTTACTAACAATCGTTCCGTACGTTATTCCAATACAAATTGCCAGGTTAAAGTTGCTGCATTCTGATTGATTTAAAAATAAATTTGTGACCGATTCTGACACGTTAGCAAGAACCAATATCAATATGAACAATGGGGCGTGGTTAAAAGAATGACATTTGTCAGTACATTCCTAATCAGTTTGAATAACTTGTACCAGATTAACATTCTGGCGTGAAAAATATAAAAGAACAATGTTACCATATTATGCTGATAAATTGACCCATCGAGCGCCGATTATTGACACGTGCCAACAATGAATATTAATATGGAATTTGAAGCGTGGCTAAGGCAGAAAGGCATTTGACAGTAGCCTCGGATACACAGATAATGCAGCAATATATCACATAAAAGATAATTCTCCAAGCCGTCCATGGCCGAGTGAAAACCCTATATACCATCTATATAAATTTAGTATATTTTTGACACGATTGACAAAGACACGACATGGACAGTAATCATTGTAATAAAAAGGGAAATGAGGATTAGATACTGCATGACAAGGACAGATAAGGAAAAATTATAAAAAAAACAAAATATACTAAGAAAGATGACCGTTAGACGTTAAAAAGAACATCTTTAGATATACATCTTTAAAATATCAGGGACAAATGTATCGGATGCATACCGACGTAATTTCACAAAAGCCGCGTCAGAACATTGCGTCTGGAGAAAGGTTACATTTGTACTCAATTGTATTAACAAAGTAACTAAGATGCACGGGGTGAACCACAAAAGGCTCCAAATATCCTAAACTGACATTGTTTAAAGCACCAATAGACACAGTTTACTCTGTTTAATGAATATTAATGAGACATATCGTAAACAGTGAACACGTGTAGACACCACGTGGAAGTGAAGATATGTAAACATTCCTCTGGTTTTTAATATAACTGGTTTTCTAATACATGTAATGATAAATTATTTTCTCGTCTGTGAATTATTATACTATGATAGTTCGACAAGATCAAGTACCATACAAGACTATGTATATTCCGTTGATTATGGCGGACAATATAATAGTTACGAATATGTACAAAATGGGTTCGCTAACAAATTATAGCTCATTAAGGAACTTATGGTTCAATAGTCTACTTTTTCTAAAAATTAAAATAGTGGGTTGTAAGAAGGAGAGAAAATTTATGAAATATACCGGTGATCTGTTAACATGACAGGAGTACAAATAATACTTAGCATACAAAATACAAAAGTTGAGTAATTTGACTTCATCTTGAGGATAAGTTTTACTGAAGATTCCGAACAAAATATTAGCGTCCGAGAAATCCAGTGTGTGATCGACGATCTGTTTGATCCATTCGTTAAAAAACTTCCAAAACTTCTTTTTAACCTCACAATGAACAAGATTATGCTCGAGTACGTCAATATTTCCACAATTGGCACAGTTCGGAGATGACATCACCTTTAATTTAAATAAATAACTGTCGGAGGGATAGATTGAATGAAGGATTTTGAATTGTAATATCTTAACTTTGTTTTCCACTTCAGTTTCATAGGGAAGTTTCCAAATAAGATGTTGGTCAACGTCCAGGTCTCCAGGATGAATGGTTTTGCGCAGTGCGTGCTTCAAAACTAATGCACGATAAAACAATTTACAACAAACCTTGTGATGGGATATAATAATATCATCTATGAAGGGTATGTCAAATTTTTTTGGCAAACTTTCTTTAACACATGGTATTTTATTCTGGATAGCAGTGAAACAAGATTTCTCTAATACTCTCCATAATTTATAATTATCGTAATTCAAAGTTAGGCTGTATTTAGCACAAACACTCTTAAAATCCATAAAATTACCATTATTGTCCATCAGATCTTGCACATGAACAATACCCACATCAAACCAATTGCCGTAAAATAAGGACTTTCCTGAATATAATATATCCTGGTTATTCCAGATAATCTGCTGAAAAATTCCACACTCAGTACTATACAGTTCTTTCCAAGAGTCAATGACTTGCTGATAAAATAACGGAACAGATTCATTGACTTTCTTGGAGTTAAAATTGCATTGTAATAAAAACTCTAATCCACCAAGTTTATTGAAAATAGTTGCAGGTATGATTTTCCAGAAGCCATCCTCGTCAGAGAAGAACCTTTTTAACCATACTAATTTTATGGCTTTGTTCATTAAAGAGAAGTCTGGAGCATTCAATCCCCCAAAGCATTCATTATTTATCATTATCCTACGTTTGACCTTTTCTCTGCCATATCCCCAGATGAAACTAAATAGTTCCTTGTTTACAGTTCTTATATAACTGTCATTAATAGGTATAACACTAGCTTGATATACTAAACGAGATATACCTTCAGATTTTGAGAGTAAAATTTTACCAAGAGGCGTTAACCCTCTCCCAGTCCAGATGTTAAATCTTTGCTTCATTTTCCCTTTGTTCGGTTCAAGATTCTCTTTTTGCAGTTTATCATAATTTTTGCTTAGCTTTATACCCAGTGATTTGACACCTTCATTAATTATTTTGAGTTTGGTGCTATTAGAAGAAAACTTGGATTTTTTATTAATGTTTGCAAGAAATGACTTCTCTATATTTATTTTCAGACCACTAATGGTTTTCAGATTTCTATACAGCGAAAGACATGCCTCAACAGAGTTTGTATTCCCTAGTGTATGCGTGGTGTCGTCTGCAAAAGATATTCCCTTTACTTCCTTACCATTAGCAAATTTTAGACCGGTAATATCCTTGGATTGTCTAATTTTGTAATTTATTAATTCGGAACAAATTATGAATATATACGGAGACAACGGGCAGCCTTGACGAACACCTCGTTGATTGGTGAACCAGCCAGTGGAAGACCCTTTATTTACAATACAACTGTTGGTGTTTTTATACAGTGTTCCAATCCACTTTATTATATTTTCCCCAAAGTTAAAGGCTTTCATAGTGTTGAATACATACGAATGTTCGATGGAATCAAAGGCTTTCTCAAAATCCAGGAAAAGAAGATAACCTTCCTCCTCGTAAGTCTCCAATACATCCAGCAGAAAACGAACATTTTCACCAATATAGCGGCCGGGAACATATCCTGTTTGAGTTTCGTGGATAATGTAATAAAGTACAGATTTAATTCTGTGTGCTATGGCTTTTGCTAGAATTTTATAGTCCGTGTTCAACAGAGTGATCGGTCTCCAGTTTCTAATATTCGTCAAGTCTTTATCTGGTTTTTCAATTAGTGTAATTACTCCTCTTTTTTGAGAATGGCTGAGCTCTCCAATAGATAAAGTCGAGTGAATAGTTTCAATATAAAATTGTTTTAATTCAGGCCAGAATTTTTGGAAAAATGAATTTGTTAAGCCATCACAGCCAGGGGACTTGCCTGGTTTAAGATCCTTTACGATTGCTTCAATTTCATCTTCTGTAATGGGTCTTTCGAGAAAGTATTTGTCTTGGTCTGAAAGCTTTTCTATTTCTATATCATTAAATGAAATCTGAAATTCTCTGTCAGCATTGTAATCATTTGAATGGCTCGTATTATAAAGATTTGAATAAAAGTTATACAAATAATCCATGATATCTGGTGGATGTGTTATTTCATTATTGCCGTTGTCAATTAGTTTTGTTGTGTGTTTTTTTGAGGCACGCTTCCGTTCTAAATTGAAAAAAATATTTAGTACTCTTTTCTCCTTCTTCGACCCATCTGACTTTCGCTCTGATCCCGGCGCCACGTGCCTTTTCTTCATAGATCTGGTCTAATTTTCTCTGAACGTCATCAAACTCGTTTAGGAGTTCTTTTGAAAATGAATCCTCTAACTGTCTGTCCAAAATGGTCAAATTTTTCTCCAACTGTTTTAGCCTTTTGGTTTTTTTTTTCGCCTTTTGTTTCGAAAATTCAATAGAAATATTCATTATCCTGAATTTAATCCACTCCCAACGTTTTATTGGT
>JAVTVY010055281.1:0-31168 GCA_036873755.1 Hanleya hanleyi
TTACTCTACACCAGTCCAGTTGGACGCTACCCCATGAGAGCTTCAAACTGATACCCTTCCCGACCCAATCTGACCACTATCGACCCACATTAGTCCAGGATTTCGTCCAGAGCTTCATGATGACACCTCATACTGCCCAATCGGACCATTATTGACCCACCGCGATCTCAAAATGTCCATTCAAATACACTGTTTCAATCGGGCATGCACAGATAGACGATATTCCCACCCCACACCCAGTTGGACACTCCCCCGCGAGAGCTTCACGATGACACCTCACACGACCCAATCGGACCACTACGGGTCCACCTAGACCTCAAAACGTCCAACTCGATCTGCCTGCCTACTGCGCATGCGTCATCAGAACTTTTCAACAAATTCAACGCATGGCCTCGAGACCCCTTCCATCGTGAAGAAAACAAGGGGCCACACCCTATACCGCAAATGTCCATGAGTAGTGCGCCGGAAAGGACCAAAAATGTCTACCACAGACCTACATTAACTTTTCGGCGAAAATCAACCCATGGCCTCGAGACCTCTCCCATCGTGTTCGCGAGTCTCTACTTCGCGAGACAAAGAAACAAGGTGCCACACCCCATAGTAAAATATACAAGAAAAAAAATGACCACCCCAATACTCCTATCCCATACATGCATTCCCGGTAGATTAACATTGGAAGTCATTGGGGTCTAATGTAGGGGTAGATAACTCTTGCTGGGCCGTCACGTGACCGGATGTGACCTGTGACCCAGATGTCACGTGACCGGCTGTGACATCATCCATGACGTCAATTTGATAAGTAGTGAAAAGTCATCTGGGGACCCATTTAGGGGCAGAAATGTGCGAATCAGTGGAGATAACCAGGAATTGGGCCAGCAGAGTTATCGCCCTTAAATGCGTCCTCAGATCACCATTATATACTACTGACCTTCGATATTTGATCTTTGACCCGGAAGTGACCTTTGGCCCGGAAGTGACCTCCGACATTTGACCTTTGACCCGAAGGTGACGTCAGCTCCATGTGATCTACATGACGTCATCAGCCTTTCTTTACAACTTCGCCCATTAGAATTCTTAACCAAATGATATTCGTTGCAAATTCGTCATCTAGAGAATGATGTATCTCAATCACGCTTTGCTTGTGACTGTTAATACGAAACAAGTCTTTCATCCATTGACGCGGAAATTCTTTAATGGACGGCGGCTGAATATTGAATGTCGGACCTGATGCCTACTACCATGATCATGATCAAGGTCGGATCACGGAGGCAGGATCAGGAGCTAGTGAAGCTGTAAAACAGGTTAGATAATCATAATCAGTGGCACGATTGTAGGGGGGATTTGGCTTAATGTCACACTCAAGTTTGTTTCACTCATATGGTGACAGTCAGTTTGGTTGGTGGAGGAAGCCGGAGTACCCGAAATGAACCACCGCCCGTCAGCAAGTAACTGACAAACTTTCACACAAACTGGCATTTTCTTGAATTCTCTTTGGAATAATGGGATCATGAGTGCCATTGTTTCTTAACATGGACTCACCAAAGTGGTGGGTTTTTATGAAATTGGCAGTCTTCGAGTCATTATAGAATTTGCACACATCAATATCTGGACTGATTTGATCATCTTAGCATTTAGTCGTATCAAATGTGGTCGCTTATTAGGCGATATCAACAATGGTCCTGCTGTTATGTTTCTGCTGTGGCCAACAGAAATGGCCAAATAGAAAAAATTATCTGTGGGCCAATCGACAAAATGCAGTTGTTGGCAATAGCGGTTCTATTTCAATGGCTAATATATATCAATAGAAATTGCGCTGTGGTATCAGCCTGTGACTTTTCCTGAGGTCAAGTAGTTTGTCTTCTCAGGCATGATCAGTGTGTATGTCTTTTGAATTAAGATCTATCTGCATATAGTCGTATTCATAAGAGAAAAGATATGTCAGCCAAAAGGAGTGCTCAATTAGTACGCATTGATATACCTATATGCGGTTGATAAAATGTATTATTATAAGTATCAACATATTCAAACTTTAGCTACTTTAATTATCCATTAGTCTGGGATTTTTCAACAGTATCTCACATTACATAATGTGGTCACTTGACAATTACAACGGAATGTTGTCATTCCACTCATGGAATATTGATGGCTCAAAAAATAAACTCGAGACCCCGAATGTCCAACAACTTTTAGGCTCACATGACATGTCTTCAGGAAACTCACAGTTCTAAAAATAATACTGAGAATCACAATGTCACGATGGACCTGAAAGGTTATCATAAAAAAGTCCAACACAGTGTGAAAACCTCAAAGCAATTGTGTGGTAGGGGATCTGGTGGGCTGCTTGTTCTCTATAAAAGTAAATATCACCCACACATAATAGAAATGCCTACAAACAATACTTCTACTTATGGATTAAACTCCCAGCCAATATATCTGGCTGGCAAAGTGACCTTAAAATGTGCACTTTCTATATACCCCCTATTGACTCGCCTTACTACAATGACCAGTATAGTATGTTGGAAAATGAGATTGCAAGCTTTAGTTCCAAAGGAATGGTAATCCTTATGGGTGATGCAAATGCAAGAACTGTCATAAACAATACACTATTGTATGACTATATTGTCCAGGACAGTGATAGGTTTATACCATTGCCTAATGATTATATTTTAGATTCTACCAACCGTCAAAGAAATTCTCAGGATAAATGTAATCATTTCAAGCACCATGGCAAGGCAATAATTGAATTATGTATCTCATCAGGAATACGTATACTAAATGGTCGAACTCCAGGAGATTATCTGGGAAAACTCACTTGTTTCACAAATCAAGGATGTAGTGCTGTTGATTATGTCCTTGCTCATGAAAGTGCAATCCATAAAGGTGATTAGTCTAAATGTTAAGGAAATTACTCAACAATCAGTTCATTGTCCAATATCAACTTTATTCAAATGCAATAAAAGTAATATTCTGAACCACATAAACAATATTAACTTGCACCCCAGACCTGTTTCCTGCAAGATAACAGAACGTAATAGTGTGCTATATAGAGAGGAATTACTGTCTGTTGAATCGCAAAATAATATTCAACGCTTCATGTCATGTGATATAACTGCAACCAAAGAAAGTATTAACAACATAGTAGAATCATTCAACGATATACTAATGTCTGCAGCAACTAAAATTTCTCCCCCAATACCCAAAATGAATAAGTCTAGGAAAAACAATAGAAAAATCACTAGGAAAAATTGTGAAGATATTAAATATCTTCAAAAACAATTTAAAGATATAGCGAAACAGCTGGCTAAATTTTCACATAATCGTGATATGAGAACAAAGCTCATGTCGACAAAGAAAAAAATAAAAAGGGAAAGGAAACAGCATGAAAAGGTGGTGAAAGATGAAATTTATGACAAACTTGAAACTTTGCAGGGTGATAACCCTAAAGAATACTGCAAAATAATTAACAATTTAATCGAAAGAAATAAGGAGAAACTAGATCTATCACCAGAATTTCATGAAAAACTTTTCAGCCATTTCCAAGAATTAAATTCACAACCATCAACATACACAGATAAAGGATCACACGATCTACTTAATGAGCTTAAATTTAGAGAAAATGATCAACAATCCAATTCCATCCTGGATTGCCATATAAAAACTAAAGAAATCGCACATGCACTGAAAACCCTTAAAACAGGGAAGTCCTGTGGTCTTGATTGCATATCTAACGAAATGTTAAAATACGACCAAGACATTGTATTATCTCCCCTTGCAAAACTTTTTACCATTGTATCAAACAGTGGGATAATCCCGGGTTCTTGGACTGAAGGATATATTAAACCATTACATAAGAAGGGGGATAAATTAAAACCACAGAACTATAGAGGCATTGCAATTTCTAGTTGCCAAGGCAAATTGTTTTCTAGTATACTTAAGGATAGCTATCCCCTTAGAGGCAGTTTTTGCACCCCCATGACAATTTGTCGTCTGTATCAATAAATATACAAGATAACCATAATAAACTATATATTTTATGAAAGCATACATCGTAGGGATTCCAACTATATGATTTGTATAACTGACGCTGCTACTGTGTAGAAAATATTCCAATTTAAAAACTGTTGGTCTTTTTTCAACTTTGATGGTATACCTTGGTAGGAGACAATTCGAACTAGTAAACTTTATCTCATTTTTTTAAATTTTTGCCTGGTTTTGTTTTTATAACTATTTTACTAAAATAAATTGAAAAAAATGTACTTTTTACGGTCGTTCGTCTTAAAAGTTGGATAATTGAAAAACGAAGCCGAACTTACAAAAAGTGAGATAAAGTTTTCTAGATCACCTTATAAGTAACAAGCATGCCAAATTTCAAAAGCGTAGCATGGATACTTTTCGAGAAATAAACGTTTGAATTTCGGATTTTGTACAAAAATGAAAGGTTAGAAATCGGGCAAAATGTGTCCAGCTATACATCTGATGAATTAATCCCTATTTTTTGCTTGAATTCTATTGTCAAATACATTTTTAATCTGTCTAATGGACCTACTCGAATTCCTGTTTATTCTGGATAACTATTACACTAAGTTTTTTTCATCAAGTCGGTTTAAAGTCCAATTTAAACTTTAAAAACCTGCTAAACTTGTTCACACCTGTGTAGATTACTTCACGGCGGGTGTCTGAGTGAAGTGTCACTGTCATAATTAGAAACAAAAATAAGGATGTTTGCATGGTTTTGATCAGAAGAGGGTACATTAATGTAAATAAGTAGGACTAATAGATAATTAGCTTACCATAATACTGCGGAAATGAGTTTTGGAAGGGGAAATTTAACAGACAAAAATAATAATAGCCAAGCCCAAGCTAAGGCAATCTGTTTAATTGTTCCAGGGCCTCGGAAACTAAATTTTTAATCCTAATATTGAAGCACTTCTATTTATAATTTTTATTTCATTTTTTAACCAAATGTTAGAGGAAATAGTGAATATTTGAATGAAGAAATAAAATAAAAATGTCCAATTTTGACCTTCTAAGAGGATAGCTATCCTTAACAACAGGCTGAACAAATATATTGATGACAATAATCTTCTCTCGGATAACCAATCTGGATTTAGGAAAAGTAGACGTACGGCAGACAACCATTTCATTCTTAAAACCATAATAAACAAATATCTTTACAAATTGAAAAAAGAAACTTTACATAGGTTTTATTGATTTTCAAAAGGCTTTCGACTCGGTTTGGAGAGATGACCTCCTCCTTAAAATACTTAGACTTAGGTATTTGTGGAAAATTTTATAACATAACCAAATCCATGTACATTCAAAGTAACATAGCCTTGCAGATAAATAATGACGTCACAGACTCCTTGACATCAGATAATGGCGTAAAACAAGGGGACAACCTCAGTCCAACTATATCCAATCTCTTTGTAGATGATATGGCATTCCCCCCAGATATATGCACACCGATAACATTAGAAAATGAACAGCTGTCACATCTTTATGGGCAGATGATCTGATGATAATCTCAGAAACTCCTGAGGGTCTCCAAAACTGCCTAAACATTTTACATGATTATTGTAATAAATGGCATCTGACGGTCAAGCCGTAAATCAAACTGTATGGTAATCCAAAAAAGGAAAACAAAAATAAATACAATATTTTATTTCGACTCTACAGAAATACCTCTCACAGAAAACTATACATACTTAGTGTGTACCCTCAACGCAAATGGAAACTTTTCACAGGCCAAAACCGATCTGGAAAAAAGGCATTAAAAGCCCTTTATAAACTACATAGGACATTCTCCGGCCTCAACCCACCACCCGATTTATACAACAAACTATTTGACGCACTAATTAAACCAATTCTTTTGTATAACTCTGAAATCTGGGGTACAGAACTAATAAATAAACTGCAAAAAGAATGATCTTAACAAGTTCTATACAATCACAGACTCCGAACCTTCTGAAAAAGTTCATACTAAATTTTGTAAATTAAACCTTCAGGTAAGTAAAAATACTGTGAACATTGTATGTAAACGAGAACTTGGGCGATTCCCACGTATAACAGATATCCACACAAACATACTTAACTATACGATACACCTTGAAAATAGTTTGGATCGAATTATTCTTCAAGATGCAATCACACGCAGTAAATCACTAAAAACTGCTGAAATTGGATGGCATAGCTATGACTCTCTAATAAAAGAAAAACACATCAACAATGACGAACACATAATTCACCATTCCAAATTCAAACACGTATCAAAAAATGTAAAAGATAAACTAAAAGATAAATATATCGAATACTACATTAACAAACTAGAAGAATCCGAAAAGCTTCTTCATTATAAATATATGAAACAATCCTATTCGATTGCTGGCTATCTACAATATGTAAAAAAAAACAGAATTTTAGACAATCTTTAACAAAACTCAGAATTTGCGCCCACAAACTTGAGATAGAAACGGGGAGATACAGAAAAATATATCGGGACAAAAGATGATGCAGACGTTGTGATGGTATATCAAATAAAACTGTGGAAGACGAATACCGCTTCCTTTGTCATTGTCCCAGCGGTAAAAAACTGCGAGATATATTATACAAGTTAATCGACAACTCTTGTCATTTCTTCAGACATTTAACAGATCAAGAAAATTTTTATTTTTTGATCAACACACCTAACCATCTGTCCCCCAAAATTGGACAGTTTATTTACGAAATGTTGCAACAGAGAACATCACAGCTGGCCGGCACTCCTGTCGCACAGACTTAATCATGAATATTAAACTATTGCAACCTCGTCGATTGGGGTGCGACTCCACACATCACTGTTCTTGGCAATCTGTGACCAGAGGGATGTGTGGAGTTGGACCCGAATTTATGTTCGAGGTAGTGGTGGCCCAATACAGTGGGCTTTAGGGCAGCATTCTTTTGTTTGTCACTTTAGCCGACCCCATAGCTTGGATACAGGCTAAGCCTATCCCAACTAACTATTCTGTATTGTTAGAGCTGTGTGCAGTACGTATGTGCATGTTTGCCTGGGAATTGTGATAATCTTGTTTGTACATGGCATTGTTTTTAACAATTATTGATATATGTATATATATTTTTATGTTTCTATATGTATTCATGTATGGAAATAAAGTAAAGTAAGATATGTTGTGTTGCCAAATTTCACATAGATATTATTAATGAGAAATTCAAGCAACTCTATAAACAAAGAAACATCCAATGAATGATATCCCTTGTATGTAGTGGAGTAAAGAATGCTTTATGCCTTCTGACATTAATATATTGGCGATCAGTTTTCTTGAACACAGACACTATCAATGAACTGAGATGGATAGTAAGATCCTGATAAGGGATTGTAGTATGGAGAGTCAAGGCATACCATGTGGATACATGTCTGTACAGTATTTGTCCTTTCGCATCAAGTTCTTCCGTAAGACATTTTGAGTATTTCAATATCCCCGTGTATTTAATGCTGGAACTATCGCATAATACACCTCCCCATGGTATACCAAATCGATTCCATATACTACCGGCGACCATCTTGAAATTACCCTTATATGACATTTTGACCCCTCCAACAGTTTCTATCCCTAATCCATATGTCGAGGTCAAGTACAGCCTTCTGCAAAAACTTTGAGCAGAGATTTGACATTTTGAATTTTATAGAGGCTCACTAAGCCCATTCCTTCCAACATATTTTTCTGATATAGAAACAGCCATTACAATTTTGTCGTCGAAAATTGATCAAGGAATCGTACTTTCTCTACTATGGCGAGTGGCATCTTTAGGCGCGAGCAATATATTCAGATAGTAAATGTCTTCAGCTTACAGAGAAATCTCATGCTGAGGTGATTGTTCAGCCTAACTGTGACAGTGGATTTCGTTCAGTCCTATCCTCAACTAACTAGCTTGACAAATGACAAGTTAACAAGTTGACATAAGATTCTGACAAGTGTTACGAGGTTACACATGCAATCAATCTCAAAAGTGTATTCATGCCGTAATTTCAATAAGATGGTCAGCTGGTCAGATGATCAGTCCTATCTACTTGGACAAGCTAATCGGTGTTTAGTTATCGAAAAGATCATCGAAGTGTTCTTCCTCTTCCAAGGTTTTGTGACAAAATGGGAAGTTCGCACACAAATATAACCAAGGACGAACCAGTTGAGAAAACTGGGATGGAAAGGGAGATAACGTTGACTGATGTTGGTTTACCGACGACATCACCTCGTCAATTACTGCCTGATATAGTGATAACTGTAGAGGGTTCGTCTCTCCGGGATCCGCTACAATATTGTACAACTGAGGAGGGTCCAGTGTTACACCATCACAGGTACGGAAATGAACTTTATAATCCCTGTAAGTTACAGCAGATACTGTATCACAGCAATGCATTAAAAAATCATGAGATGAATCTGCTGTAGAATTTCTCAGGAGAGGTAAAAGACTTCTTCCATCCATTTCTTTTTGAATGCGTTCATCTTGGAGTACATCTCGTATTGTTGGAAAGATGTCCATCATACTTGCTACTGTGTCTGTCTTCCTCCCTGGTTGAATATTTCCTGGCCACGAGATAACGGCAGGAACTCGAATACCACCTTCCCAAACTGTTAATTTTTCTCCTCGCAACTGGATCTTTTCTTTGTTACCTCTCACAAGTGTTGTTGATCCTAATACCTCTGGGGGATTGGCAATCCCGGTAACAGGATTGGACAACTCAGGCCCATTATCAGAGGCAAAGATGACAATAGTGTTGTTGTAGACCCCAAGTGTTTTCAGTTGATTGATGATCACCCCCACGCTCCAGTCGAGCTCCATGATGGAATCATGATATGGTCCTCTGCCAGACTTATTCTTGAACATTGAAGATGCGAATGGCGGTACATGTACTTGGAGGTGGGACATAAACAAGAAGAAAGACTGATTAGCGGACACAGCACCAGATGTAAACTGTAGAGCCTCCTTTGTTAGTCTTAAGGTCATGTTATCCTCCTTGTACGGTTGTTCTAGTATATCATAGTTGCGCATGAGAAGGCACGACTTGGGATTAAACCCCATGAAAGACATATATATTCTACACAGTAAAATTGTTCCACATAACGCCAATGACAAAGTTATTATTGCCCTTCTTCTGAAGAGTTCCAAATAAAAAGCTGTAAATATGAGTACAGCTATTACAGCAGCCAGTGGAGACATCTCCCGACATATGTGAACAAAGATGTAATGATCTGTTTGTCTGTATAGGGGATTCTTGGTGCAACCTGTGAAATGTGTATGGGGAATCCCGTAAAACATATCAAAGCCGTAATTCATTGGAAGGTGCATTCCATCCTGTCCAACACCCAAATGCCACTTTCCGATCATCGCCTGTCTGTAACCATGGGACTTCAGTAAGGAGGATAGAAAGGGTTCCTCGCTCCTTGGGAGGCCACCTGGTTGGGCAATACTGCTGAAGACTGGAAGACGTAGCAGTCCACTGAGTGCATTCAAATCAGGTACCATACCATATCTAACGGGATATCGACCTGCAGTTATTTGAGAAAAGTACAAATAGAGATTTGGTATAATGAGGATTTCATCCTGAATTTATTGCAAGATAAATACAACGAACAATGCATTTGGATAGCGACTTGACATTATTATACGATGAACGATTATACGATATAATGATTATAAGGCAAAACAGATGTGTGGATTTGGGACAGAAAGATTTTATCTTAATTTTGATCACATGTTTTGCATGCTCAATGACGCCTGTTCAACCAGTTTACTATAATCAACAATACGCTATGACCTGTGTTTGGAAGCGCTCTCCTTCAAAATTACCAATATTTTAGTCCACTCCGCCGTGCGATGGAATAAGCTGTTGTCTTAAAATGCAAGTTGTCTTAAAATTCCCAATTATAAACTGATAACTGAAAATATTCGTAAATATATAGCATCTGCGATATACTTTCCGTCATTTCTCCATACATGTACATTGTTACAACATATTTGTGTGGTCCTCGTTTATCAGAGTTACAGGTAAGCCTATGTATTTCTTATGTAACTGAGTCTGAGTTAATATATACCTGTATGTATTTTTCATTATGTCCATCATCGAAATACCTTAGAAATGTGTCAATTAAAATACTGGTATGCAATTGCCATGCACTATGCATGATGCCCTGTCATATGGTGGGTAACATTTGATAGTTAATAAGCCCCACTCCCTAGGGATCCTGGACCTTGGCAGTGTTGAGTGTAACAGGAATACAGAATTTAAAAAAAACACAAAAACAAAAAAACTGATCAGTAATCATAATTTGATTTACGCGAAAATTGACGCCGACACTTTGATATATTGAACCTAGCATAACACGGCCCCTGGTGCAAATCACATAACCGGCATCACATGAAAACTGTTACTGGACTTGACCATTTGCGCTTTCCATATAAAAAGGCAGACTGTATTTTGTCCTCGGATGCTTGTCTTGTCCGTTTTCTCCGTGATTCCTTGTATCGTTGATAGAAATCCTTCAGTTTTGGCAATATCTTATTCTAGCTGTATAATCGCCATAATTACTACGCCATACGCACGTAGCGCAACATAATGACATCATCACCGTAAGTGATGTACCACAAAAGCATGAGCAACATCAGGATCATTGAAAACTGTTGATCGCTTCTCTCTGGTATAAAATCATATTGTTTTATATTATTTTTATTTCATACACATTTTAAATTGATGCTAAATGTCATACGAAACAGGTCTTTTAATTAATGACGTGGAAACTTTTTTTATAGACGAGGGCTGAATATTGAATATCGGCCTGATGCCCGCTATCATGATCAATGACGGATGACGGAGGCAATCCCAGGAGCGAGCGAAGCTGTAAAACAAGGTTGAAAAAATCATAATCAGTGAATAAAAGACAAAGGGATAATACATAAGCGAAAGGCCAAACATATGAGTAACGGCCGAAATATGAGTACCAAGATGGAGAAGCTCCATGAACGTACATGAACATACATGGACGTACATGGGCGTACATGAACATGCATGCACGTACATGGACGTACATGAACATACATGGACGTACATGGGCGTACATGAACATACACGGACGTACATGAACGTACATGAACATACATGGACGTACATGGGCGTACATGAACATACATGGACGTACATGAACATACATGGACGTACATGGGCGTACATGAACATACATGGACGTACATGGGCGTACATGAACATACATGGACCTACATGGACGTACATGAACATACATGGACGTACATGGACGTACATGAACATACATGGACGTACATGGGCGTACATGAACATACATGGACGTACATGGGCGTACATGGACGTACATGGGCGTACATGAACGTACATGGGCGTACATGGGCGTACATGGACATACATGGGCGTACATGAACATACATGGACGTACATGGGCGTACATGAACATACATGGACGTACATGGGCGTACATGGACGTACATGGGCGTACATGAACATACATGGACGTACATGGACGTTCATGGGCGTACATGGACGTACATGGGCATACATGAACATACATGGACGTACATGGACGTTTCGTCCTCGAGGCTAGACTGGATCCAGCCCCTGTTTCATAAAGTATTTTAAACGGGAAACAAGAGGAAGTAACTCTGCCTGTTAAGGGAGTAGAGGACGTTCATTTCCCTGCTCTTATGAGCTACAACATGGTGATTGGTCGGATTTTTCAAAACAAGCTGAATTTCCTAACAAAAGTACGCAGACATCTCAAAATGGAATAAAAATCAACAAAAGACACAACACAACCATTTATGCGTTCTACTGGTGGGTCGATAGTGTGATGGGACGGACCAAAAAATTAGCATTTTAAATTCAACGGTTGGAGGGTGCAAAGTGCTCCATAGGTTAAAAATTATTCCTCCGGAATACCCCCAAATTCACTCCTATTCACTTTCAACAAAAAGAAAACTTCTGAATGGCTAATAATTGGAACTTCAATAATATTCTCCACACCCACCCCGATTCCCCACCCCCACCCCCTCCTGGAAATAGGACTGAAAAGGCTCAGTTTATCTGTTATACCGTTAATATTTTCTAAGAAAGTATGGTGTCCCCCTGTTTTTATTACATATTTAACAAGCACTATATGTGTTTAGTATTATATAGCAAAATGAGAAAAATTTGACCTTGGGAAGTTTGATTTATTGAGCATCAAAGAAGAAAAAATCCCAATTTCCCTATGTATTCAGTGTTATGGCTTTTAAGTGGTATACATGCTTTTGGCTACCATATTTTTTTAACGAGTATGGTGACCACCTATTTTTTTTCCCATGGATCATCTTCTCCTAACCTGATGAAAAAATCCTGAAATTTAAAAAAAAATTCAACCTCTAGAAATGAACGTCCTCTACTCCCTTTTAACGTCACAAGGGAGCTAACTTTGCAAGAAAAAATGCACAATATACTGTGCATTTTTTGTCACCAATGAAAACTCCGTATTCTGTCCCCGCCCCCAACTTAAAGGATTTGATAGGCTCGTTCATATACGCACGCTGGAAGCAATGCGTTCATGTGACGTCAACAATGAGAATGACGTTACTACCATGACCTTAACAATGAGAATGACGTTACCGCCGAGACGTCACAGTATGGCGTTAGAATGAAATTGATACAAATGTTGCGACCGAAGGTAAAAACATGTCAATCGTGCAGACTAACCACGCCTCCAGATGGAATCTTTACACGACGAAACCCATCAAATCGTCCAGTCTCTATTTTAAAAATCATTTTTTCATTCTATTTATTTATTTATCAAACGTATATATTTATTAAAGATCATTTTATTATTACTAAATATTACATATGAAATAGAGACTCATCCAGTCTACCTCGAGGCCTGCTCTCAATACAAGTCATTGTTATTGCAGTTTTATGACTGGTAAACATGGCGTCGGGACTGACAGACGTGTGTTCGGAATAAGACCTTGCATTCTATTAATACTACCCTGTTTGGGGTCGTTTCTTCTAGCTAACGGCCACATAGTTCATCCTTTTCCTTCAGATGATTTGATGGGACTATTCCAATGTCAGAAGGATTGGTTATAGACGTCACGTACCCAAAACAATTGGATAAAAACGACACAAAGTGTTTGGGTCAAAATGGAATTTGACCCACAATGCTTGGGTCCGTCACGTCTATACTCCAAAATAACTTTGACCCAAATCTTCTGACAGTGTACATTATCACTCTTGCATATTTGTATCTAATACCGCTCAATCCGGTGCTAGGGGGCGTGTTGTAATGATGTCCACATGAACATTTGCAATGAACGTGTGGCTGGGATACAAATCATCGCAGGGAGTCCGTATATTTGCCTGTGGGGTCATATGAATTTTTGTCATTACGCCGTCATCTTTTCCCACTTCCTTGTTATGTTGCGTTAAATGGATGATGTACATGTACCTGGATGTTGAACGTTGATGCTCGTGGACGTACATGGTATAGTATTTATACTTGAAAATGACTAGAGACTATATAAATGACAATTACGCATGGTCAACTGAATACTTTTTTAGGATGCAAGTTCAAGCGATAACAATTTCGACATATCAGATTAATCCATGGTAATCAAGCAGTATATCAAATTGTGGATTAAAAGCTAGTACTCAGAATCTGAAGGAAATTGAGTTAGAAAACGATGGTGATTAAATTATATTTACAAGATGCTGAGAAACTATCACATCACCCATTCACGATGACATTCGCGGCACCCACTGGGAGTGGAAAGACCATATGTATGGACAAGTTATAACGAGACCTTGAAAGATATGTAAACCCCATTCCGTTATCTACTGCTACTGAAAAAGACAGTCCGTATTCGTGGATATGGTTCTGAGAGTACTTGTTATAGAACTTGTAATTGGGTATACCCATGAATTTAGGAGTTGATGGATACTTTGATCTCTCTGTAGCAAGTCTGATAATAGTGGATGGTCTTATTATTAGTGGATGATCGTAACGTCGAAGATATGTAACGTGTGTCTTATTCCGTTCAATCCGGGGCTAGGGGCCGTATGAACCCATGTAATTCTAGATTGTTGCTCATTCTCTAGATACCGACTTTACAACGAAAATCATATGGATTAAAAATCAAGGATACGGATTTGATGTTTTCGGAAGATCATGTTGTCTTGCTGGTATAAATGGAAACTGTTGACAGCTTCACTCTTGCAGGAAGCTAGCATACGTCTATGTATACTATGATTGTTGTGGGGTTTTTGGCGCAAATGGTAATGCGATTATATGGAACAGGTCTTTGGATTATGGACGCGGAAATCCTTTAAGGAACGACGGCTGAATATTGGATGACGGACTGGACACATGTATTGTATTTATGACAGGTCAGACAGGACTCGGAGACAAGATTACCAAAGGGAACGCACCATGCCAACGTATCTGTTGCTTATCGGTCAGGGTAAATCTTCAAGATATATCGGTTTGTTATTCTTTTTCAAAACCACATAGGTGAGGAACAAATGATCTCGAACGTTAAGATGGACAAACCGCCACAGATGAGGTAACATTGTAGATGAAAGAATGAAACTTTCAATATGAAATTACAACACATATAAGGGAAGTGGGAAGAGGTGCCGACATACTGACTGCGTCATATGACTTCACAGAATAGTCTTCTGGTAAACCTATTCTAAAGCACACACCGAGAATCTAACGATTCGAGATATGTGTTGTATCTCAGGCACGCTTTTATTGTACCTGTTCATGTGGCAACTTGAGTGATATGACCACACGGCCCCTAGCACCGGCATAAGCGGTATTAGATACAAATCTAGAGAATACCATAAACTATGACATTTTCTTGAATTCTCCTTGAAATATTGGGATCATGAGTGCCATGGTTTCTTAAAAAAGACTCTCCAAAGTGGAAGGTCTGAAATTGGCAGTTTTGGGTTTAAAATGCACGGTTTGCTTATCTGTAAACATATGAAGATAAATTATAACCCAAAAAATATTCACACATAATAATCCTCTTTTGAATCCCTAGTTGTCCAGCTAACCACGTTTTGGTTATCGTTTATCCTCATATAAAAAAATCAAACTTTATGGAATATTGTTTTGACCACTTGCTGCTCAATTTAAAATACGATAATTAGAGCAATGTTGTTCGTACGAGAGTCGCGAGCAGAGTTATTATTTTAATTCATGGTCTGCTGATTCGAATCCCAAAATATTCGTCCTAAATTGTTCAATAAATTATTGCACCATGATTGTTATATATGTGTGAATATTTGTTTGTAGAACAAATGCTTCAAAATCGTCTATATATCAAGATATAATATTCAACGAATATTACGACGTTTTGTCTTCCCGTGCTAGCTTTGTTCGAGTGATTAGAGAATTGCACACAACAATATCTGGACTGATTTGATCATCTTAGCATTTAGTCATATCAAATGTGGTCGCTTATTAGGCGATATAGGCGACATCAACAATGGTCTTGCCGCCATGTTCCTGCTTTGGCAAGCAGAAGCTAAAAAAGGCCAAATGAGAAAATCATCGGTGGGTCAATCGACAAAATGCAGTTTGTGGCAATAGCGGTTCTATTTCAATCCTTGGCGAGAGCAGTTCTACCAGCAATAAAGAAGTGGCGCATGTGCAGCTGCTGATCAGTGTAAACCCAGAAGGGTCATTTGATCAAATGAAACTGGTCGTGCATATTGACGTTTGCAACAATCGTTTCACGTACCTGTGAGAATTGATCCTCTGGTCGGTGTACAAGCGATCTGAGAATACATTCTAGTAAATGTAAGACCTTCCTTTGCCAAGTTATCGATGTTAGGAGTGGATACATTCTCATTTCCGTAACAGCCGACGTCTCCATATCCCATATCATCTGCAAGAAACAGGACGATGTTTGGACTTCTATTAGACTCAGCATTATATCCATAGCAAGTTACAAGGCAAACAAGAAATACTACATGTACCGACATCTGTGGAATATTAATGTATTGTATATCAGATTGAACGGTAATCATTTCTGCAGTACCGGTCTACCGCTTGATGTATGAGTCGTCTCTAGTGGATGAATGGATCTAGTATGCTGCTTACATACATGCAATCACAACACATGTCAATGGCCGATGTATCACGGGCATAACTAGGAGTAGATCAAATCTAGGTGAAAATCAAGCTGTTGCTGAAAAATTCGGTCGAGTGTGACGAGTTCGCATTCAAACCTTATAATCTACCGGCCACAGAACCCGGGTAATGAATCAACATTGGCTTCACTAAAACGGCAATTCCCCCATGAATACCTTACTTCCCACGATGAAATTTGGATAGGTTTGAGACTGTGTTCCAGATGCGTCGGTCCCAGCCAGTTGGTTCTACCAAGAGACAACGTTGGAAAGAATCCGTTGCATGACTATACGAATCCATCGCTTTGCTCATTTGATAATATTTTTAACGCAGAATTCACTAGAACTTATATGAACAAACATACAACATATTATTCCGTCATGCTGCGATAACTTGATTTCATGATGTACATAGGGGCTTTATAAAAAGGTGGCAAAATATTATCGTTTTCCAATTCCCAATAGCAAGCCGTTTCATTATTTATCGGTTATTTGACATATTGCGAAAAGTTTTGCACATATGTCAAACATGTCAGCGAATCACACAAACGTATGAAAGTACGCATTTATTTCACATATGTTGAAAAAATGTATACACATTTAACAGGTCGTTTCAATATTTAATCCAATATTTGACATACTTGGATTTCAAAAACATTTCAGCATATGCACTTTTTATACATATGTAAAATTCATTTACACATAAGTGAAATGTTTAATTTGTTTCACATGTGCAAAACCTTTCCAAATATGTATAAAACATTTTTGAACATATGTGTAAAACTTTTCACATATGTGAAATAGTAAATTTATTTTGGTTTAAATAGTATTTATTTCATCATGAGATGAGATGGGGAGCGCATTAAGATGACTTATTTCGTCTCCCCTGTACAAAATATATATAACATCAGTCAAGTTACAAATAAAACAAATATAACAAATAACGGAGAGAAAGCTGAATACATGTGACCAAATCCACGATAAATTTACATTTTCGGTGTGAGAAGCTCGAGTGCCATCGTGCTACGAGATATAA
Source organism: Hanleya hanleyi (assembly GCA_036873755.1). Lineage (NCBI taxonomy): Eukaryota > Metazoa > Mollusca > Polyplacophora > Lepidopleurida > Hanleyidae > Hanleya > Hanleya hanleyi. The sequence goes on from JAVTVY010055281.1 coordinate 17,223, forward strand.
TGAAGAACTACACGAAGAAAACCCTGTCTGGACGCTGAAGGAACAGTAGACAGGCAGATAAGACATATTTGTAGTTTGAAATCAGAAACGTTTGGTTTTTGTAATATAGTCGCCAAGATACTTTTGAATGCGCACATTGGTAACCTCGTCTTGGTCTACATCGCCGAATAATAGTGTTTTCGGAATTGGAATTCTCTGCATATCATAAATACTGGCAAGGTTAGTTAGTAACAGGATACGTTGAGTGTGGAAAATGGGACAGTACAGGAAATAATGATCAACGTTCTCGTTGGGATGTCCGCAGTTACATTGAGTAGTGTCGGACAGGAAATTGTCAAATAAGTGTCTTTTGAGATTGCTGCAACCGTTACGAAGACGACACAATAAAACATTCTCTTTTCGGGGACAGACATAATCCCAGGGTGGTGGATTAGGTTTTAAAGACATAATTAGTAACTTGCGTTTGAAAGCAGGAATAGATGGTAAATTCTGAACAGTTGCTGGGAGGGAATTCCAATCTCGAACAGTGGCTGGAAAGAAGGATTCCCTAAATAACTCCGTTGTAAGGTGTAAAATAATTTGCGTTACGCACATTATACGGATTGCGAGTATAGGTTGTCAAAGGAAGGTGATCGTACAGGTGACTGGGTGCCAGACCATTCACGATCCGATAAAACATTGAGTCTATGAACTTTGCGTCTCCTCGACAGTGTTTCAAAACCTGCTTCTGTATATAAAGTTTCTAGGCTAACACTGGAAGTAATGCCAGTTATGGTTCTCAATGCCTCCTTGTGAATGTTTTCTAATCTGTTAATTAAATTTTGGCTGAGGTTGTCCCAAACAACATCACCATATTCTAGACTCGGTCGTATAAAACTCTTATACATTATTTCGAGACACTTCCTGCTAAGAATATATTTCAGTCCTTTGAATACTGATAACTTTTTCTGTGCTGTGTTTATGACATTTTCAATATGAGTGTTCCAGTTACCCTTGTTGTTGAACGTCACTCCCAGATGCTTATGACTCAGTGACGGTTGAAATGGCGAATTATCAAAGGAGATGGGAAAATAAGATGGAGATTGCCTAAGTGAGACTATTTAGAGACTGTTTTTGCAGTGTTGAAATCAACAAGCCATGTTCTGGCCCACTGTGAGATAATGTCCATGTCATGATTAATGGGTGTTAACTGAGACTGCAAGTTGTCAGAAATATAATTTCTTGCGCTTGACAGGAGGAAATAGCACGAAATTACTTTCTCCTGGGGGAGCAAGAATCACATGTGGAGGTGTGAAATGTTATAACAGGTGGGCGTCCTGTGAGCTGTTATAACATTGGCGGGGGTTTCTGGTTTAAATAGAGGTCAGTTGTATGGTCAGGCCATCTCGTCAGCGGTTTGCTAAGCATTAACACACGACAGTGTTAAGACGAAAGGCGGGAAATGAAAGTATTCATTTGACTGTATCTGATATGGTTGAAAAAGAAATCTTGTTTTCTTAGGTCAATAACATGGCGTATGTATTCAAATAAAATGTACATATGCTTGTCATCTTGCTGTTACGCTCATTTTGGAGGTGGTGTTATACATTGGTGCATTTGAGTAAAACGACTGTGAATGAACAGTACTTGTATCACTGTTCGTAGCATTTTTTATTTTGAATGAGATTATACCGATCGTATATGATATTATTTCTATGAGCCTGAAGGGCCTTAGATTATTTGATGGCCCATTTTGCAGTTGTACATATCCATCAAAAAGATATGCGCATATCGCTAAGCTATAGAGTTTGATAAAATATTGAAGTATGCAATATTGAATATGGATATTTGGATGGGCTGTAGAGCCATTAAAATACTTGGTGTATGTATTTGTCTACATTTGATATGTACATGACGGTTTGTCATCTTTTCTATGCATTTTCCATATTTTGAAAGTGGTGTTATACAGGTTTTGGTTCGTGGAAAACCACCGAAGTGACCTCAAAACAGTACGGTATGTGTACTGTTCGATGCATTTTTCATTTTGAATGCGCTTATACCCAGCGTATGTGATATTATGCTTTTGAGGCTGAAGAGCCTTAGAATATTTGATGACTGATAAAGAGGTTGTACGTTTTCGTTTACCAATAGGATACGGTAATATACTGATGCTAGTAATACGATTTTAATATAATATTGATGTAATGCAATATTGAATATGCATAGTTGGATGGTCATTAGAATATGCTAGATGTATTGACTTGTCCATATCAGTGAGGCCATATGCTTTTGTCATTTTACCTGCATTTGTGCCTTTTTGAAAGCGGTATTATACAGGTTTTGTCTAATGCATTTGAACAAATCGACTTGTGAGCAAACAGCTCTTGTAATGTTGTTCGAAGAACTTTTCATTTTGAATGAACATATAGCGATCGTATATATTATGCTTTTTGAGGCTGAAGAGCCCTTAGAATACTCGGTCTACAAAGCGGTTGTAAATATTGTCTGTCAATAGGATACGTGAATGTACTATTTCTAGTAATATGACTTTGCTATAATATTGAATTATGCAATTTTTTATATGCATAGCTAGATGCGCTGTAGAGCCATTAGAATACTGGGTGATCTGAATGATGAGCTGAAGAGCCACTAGAATACTTGGTGAGCTAAGAGCCATTAGAATACTTGGTGAGCTGAAGAGCCATTAGAATACTTGGTGAGCTGAAGAGCCATTAGAATACTTGTTGAGCTAAAGAGCCACTAGAATACTTGGTGAGCTAAAGAGCCACTAGAATACTTGGTGAGCTAAAGAGCCACTAGAATACTTGGTGAGCTAAAGAGCCATTAGAATACTTGGTGAGCTAAAGAGCCATTAGAATACTTGGTGAGCTAAAGAGCCATTAGAATACTTGGTGAGCTAAAGAGCCATTAGAATACTTGGTGAGCTAAAGAGCCATTAGAATACTTGGTGAGCTAAAGAGCCATTAGAATACTTCTGAAGAGCCATTAGAATAATTGGTGAGCTGAAGAGCCGTTAGAATACTTGGTTGACAAAATAGCCTGTTTGGTATGAAAATTGGGCCTTGGATTGTTACCATTGAGAATGTGATTGAACATGGTTGGTATCGTGGAATGAAAGATGTATAAAGTATTGTGATCTGTGATAACCGCATGAAAGCGGTATTTTACATAGATTTGAGTAAAAGATCCTGTTAATATTTACGATGATGTACACTGAATTGTTTTAGATGATTGAACATGGTTGATGTTATGAAAGGAATGATGTAAAACGGAAATGAGATTTGTGAACAGAAATAACGAATAAACATGGCTAGCACCGCATGACAATTCCAAATATATGTGTTGTTGAATGTGTTATTGCGTAAGGATGCAGGAAAAATAACATAGAGACATGTATCGTCAGCAAACAACCGGATACTGTTTAAAATATTACCAGATAAGTCATTTATGAATAACAGGAATAAGAGGGGACCAAGAACGGAGCCTTGAGGCACACCTGCATGAAGGCGAAGTATTGTAGATTCCTTGCCTTGTAATACGACGCGCTGACAACGGTTGATTAAATAGCTTTTGAACCATTCTAATAAGCTACCGGAGACGCCAAACTGCTGCAATTTCATAAGCAGGCCACGGTGCCACACTCTGTCAAAGGCCTTCGATATATCAAAAAATAGAAAAAGGACCTCCTTTTGTTCATCTAGCGCCTTAACAATGTCAAAATAGATATCAAGAAGTTGTGCTACAGTTGAGTGGGATGGAAGAAAGACCGACTGATTAGGTGTTATTTCGTGCCTAATGAAATTAAAAAGATACTTGAAAACGACTCTCTCCATGACTTTGCTTAGACAACTCAGCAAAGATATTGGTCGGTAGTTGGAAGATAAATGGTAGTCGCCCTTTTTGAATAAAGGAGTTACGTTAGCAATTTTCCAATCGGTTGGAAATTTGGATATTTGTAGAGAATGATTAAAAAATCGAGCAAGGATTGGGGCGAGAATACACTTTGCCTCAAAGAGACATTTTGGGCTGATTTTGTCTGGTCCGATTGTCTTTGTGGTGTCCAAATTCGAAAGCGTATCGAACACGTCAGCATTAGTTACGGTAAAACCATCAATATTTGTAATGTTCGTGAAATAAGTATTAAGGATTTCAGCCCTCTCGTTATTCTCATAGGCGAAGGAACCGTTTGTTCGTTTAAGAGGCGGAATATCGTTAAAATTAGAATTGCTGTCTTTGAGGAAGGATTTACTTAATTTCCACCAGTATTTTGAGCCAACCCGACCAGTCTCGATCTTTTCTGCCGTTTTGTCTTTGAATTCGTTTTTTTTTTCGGAATGAACGAGATGATTAACGTAGTTTCTCTGACGTTTGAAACATAGAATATCATTTTCTGACTGAGTTTTCCTTGATTTCTCAAACATTTTATCACGGATTCTTATCTCGTGTTTAACTTTACTGGTAATCCATGGTTTATCGTTTGAGTGTATAGTTACATATTTATGGGGAATGGCTATTGAGGCTGCATTGTTAATATTAGAAGTAATACACTGGGACCATATATCCACATCATTTTCTTCCGTCAAATTGTCCCAATTCGCATTGTTTAAGAATCTTCGAAATTCATCCCAATTAGCCTTATTCTTAATAAGTATTTATAGATATTTGGACTCGGTAATAACGGTGTCAAACATATGGTGGAGGGAAGCGGGGGGGGGGGGGGGCGACTGACATTTCAAGCACGGTTACATACCAATGTTCATTTCCGATAATGACGAGGCTTGTGTGCATAGGATTGGCATAGTGACCACAGGAAGCCGATAATAGTGGAACCAGTTAACTTTAAACATGATACAGACAACTCGATTAAAAAAGGGTTATCTCAGCATATTAAATCTTAGATATTGCGCCAACCATTTTCAGAAGTATATAACCCAAACATAGAAGAACCGGTCCCTGTTCAAATTATCTAAAATACACGCAAATGTAACATGCACGGCAAAGTTAATGTTGGGCCAAGTAACCATAGTAAATTATATTTCATAACAGATTAACCAGAGTATGATGAATCAGGAAAATTGAGAGGTGTACAGGTTGGTGTACTTGATGAAGAATGGATAAATACTTGTCATACGAATAACTCAAAGAAGAAAGATATTACAACTTTTGGTAATAAACATGTGATGGGCAAGAGCGGGGGAGGGGGGGGCAATGAGCAACAGTCTAAGCACATGAATGTCAATATAGATGATTGTATTATTGATCTACATAAGTTTTGATGATGTGGCTTATGTACATAGTTGTTGCATTGTGGTCACAGGTAACTGATAACTGTGATACAAGTTATTGTAAATATGATACAGACAACTCAGTTAAAAAAATTTAGCTCAGCATGTTAAATTATAGACAGTGCACTGGCCATTTTCGAAATTGCATACATCTGAGGACCGTTCCTGTAGAGATTATCAGAAATACACAAAAAAGTAGCATGTTCGGCAATGTTAATATTGAGCCAAGCAACCATAGCAAGTGGTATTTCATAAACAGTATGAGGACTCACGAAAATTTGTAGGTATGCAAGTTTATGTACTTGATGAAAAGGGATAATAAATACCTGTCACGCAGATACCTCACGGAGGAAAAGTTCAACAGGACATATATATGTATATATATGTACACATTCAAAAATGCATATACACACACATATACATACATATATATATACACACACATGCATATGTACATATATATATATACACACATATATATAGAGACTATTATATTATGGGATTATTATATTATGAGACTATTTTCACACACATACATACATATACATACACACATATATATAGTCGCATACCGAAAAGTAGGCAGGCGACTAAGACAATTTCATGTCGTATTATGTGAAGAAAGTCCACCATTCTTAATAGGCTAGCAAGTGTCCTTGCATCAAAAACGAACAAGACTGTCAACTGAATACTTTCCACATTATATGACGCGGGTAGCGGGTCTAATCAGAAAAACTATGTGATCAAGACAGAAGAGTCAAATATGTATTTAACAACATATTCAACAGGCCTATGGTTACTTGTCAGATTGTTTTTTTGACTTGAACACTAATAATCAATCAAGCATGTAATTGTTCATGTCTTTAACTGTTTAAATAAGTTTCGACCTGTGAAATGCAAATATTTCGGGAAGTTAAATGCTAATTGCAAGCTCCTGATAATTGTTCATATTTCTAAATAGTTGAACAATAGGCAATATTAATATATAATAAGACTATTTCAGTTCATGGTCTCTATTTCTTGCTAATGCTAAATCTAAGAAGGAAGTTGAGCAGTTTTAACCTATAGTTCATCGTAATAGGTATTTAGCACTCAGTCGCTTGTATAACCTATGTTGTTTTCAACACGAGCACAAGTCGAAGGGACTTTTCAAGTCTGGACATGTCGTTATCACTCTTGATACGCGATATTTTCTCGTCGAGTTGCTTTACGAATATTGTACCATCTCTGGTCCAAGTGTCAGCAATTTTCTTGTCTCTTTTCAATTGGCGATCCTTGCCGGCGAGCTTGGCACGCTGGGGGGTCAAGTGCTCATTTATATGTATGGGCGGAGCTCCAGGGGGTTGGGTGTCTTTCAGCGTTTTCCTCTTTGAGATGAATGATTTTCGGGCATTGTACGATGTAAACTTGCAAATTATTGCCCTCGGAGTTGCTTCCCCTGGGGACCTGTGTGATCGGTCAATATGGGTAATATTGATGGGACATTTCATTTTTTTAGCAATCCCTAAGACAATTTCGTCAGTGTCTTCTGTGGACTCCTCGACAACTCCAGTAATCCTCACGCTATTTCGTCGGCTGTACTGGTTTTGTTCATTTAGGTCATTTTGCAAACTTTCAATAAGTATGTCCTTTTCAGCTAGAGTGGCATGCAGTTCATCAATCGTTTTCTCAATGGCATTGAAGCGAGAATTAAAAGATTTTTCAATTGATTTTGTAACAGTTACAGCAATGCTTTCCGTCAGGGCATGGATCACAGCAGGGTCTTTCAGGGCTGTTACCAGTTGTAAAGACAAATCGCCTATCTGAGACTGTGCCATATCTGAAACGTACAACTCCAAGTCCTCCGAAATGGCTGAATTTTCCAAACTAGAATCCTGGCGTAACTTTTGGGGGTCTGGTTTGACGAGGAACTGCTGGAAGTACTGGACTCACGCCTTCTTTTGTCACGTTCACTCGGTTCCATTTACAGGAACAGAAATCACTTGTAGGAAATTTTGTTTTTGCAATATGGCCGCCAAGACAGAATATTTTCCTCGCCCAGCAATCAATAAAAATACATAGAAATCTTCGACAGCGCCAGTTAAAAATCATAGATACTTCATGTAATGAGTCCTTCTTACGTTATGGTAAAATTTATTTTACTTATACCTGTGCAAAACAAAACACCACAAAGGTCAAATAGTTGTCACTTTTACACTAGGCATCGACTTCTCCCTGATAAAGTTTTGGTGCCTTTTGAAGAACAAACAATTGAGCAAACTATGGTGCGCGGACATTTCCCCCTGCGGATATTTTCAACTTTGGACATTTCTCCGTCTCTCTCCCCTGGTGCTATATTTTCTTCTGCTATGACATACGTACGAATATGTAACACCGTTGAAATATTGACAAAAACAATTTGGAGCTTTTTTATTATTTTTTTTTATCATTAAGTGATAGCACATGTTTAGGTTTTAACTATCACATAAATTACATTTATACATACATGTAGCATAATTTCTTTTCCTATAATTTGGCATGATTAAACAATAACACGTGTATAAATAGTGATTCACTATGTGTGAATATTTACATTTTATTATTATTTAAATAATATTACACATATTATATCATACTATATCGCTAAATATATTAAATAAAAATGACACAAGGCTATTCTATGGATAACAACTTCTTTATTGCTGTGAAGCTGACGTTTCGTTGGAGATACTTCCAACTTTTTCAAAGCTAATGAACTACTTAGTACAGATGAGGGTATTTATACAAATGATTAACAGGCAAACAAAGGTCACAAAACAATCATAGTATAGGTGCTCCGTGAGCTAGTGATGTCAGGTATATAAAAATAATCAAACAGTGAATATGACTATTGTAATCTAACTAATCCTCTAAGCTATGTATAGAAAATAGGTGATTGCAGATTAAATTCGAGGTGACCGCATTATTAGAGGTGACAATAATATTAAATCTATTATGTGTGGGGATATACAATTGATATGGGATAAACATAGATAAATAGCATAATGTGTGAGAAGTACATAAAGGATAATGAAAAAGATTAACGGTCACAGCGATAATCTCCATCTAAGCTGATCCCCGGTGATCACTGAAATGTACATGACGGAACTGGAAGAAACCGCTCTCCTGACTTCCCCCATTAGGCCTATGTGTTGGCACAGAAAAGTTGATGACGTTTTCTCCATTCTTCAAGACGGTGATGACCCTACCATCCTTCTCAACCATCTAAATGCCCAACATCCGAGAATGGGATTCACCATGGAGAAAGAAGACGACAACAAACTCCCCTTCCTTGATGTCCTAGTCCACAGGCAGAACCATACCCTCAAACCAGTGTTTATAGAAAACCCACTCACACCGACCAATATATCCATTTCCTATCCAGCCACCCAAGCCAAGTCAAAGCCGGCATCATATCAACCTTAACCAGACGAACCAAAAACATATGTTCAACAGGAAGCCTGCCCAGTGAAATAACCCACTTAAAGACGGTCTTCACCGATCAAAGCAAGTACCCTAAAGCCATGGTAGACAGAATTATCAACAAGACACTCCAACCCCAGCTACAATAAAGTCAAATCCCCCGAGACCCCAACCCCGTATTCATTGCCATTCCATACATAGGGCAGACCAGTCACCACATAAAACGACTCCTAAAAGAACAAGCCAGCATCGATGCAGTATTCACCAGCAGCAGATCCCTTAAAAAGCACCTTAACGCTACAGGACGACTACTACCAACCGACCCACCCCAGCCCAAGGGAATTATCTACAAAATCCCCCGGCGTTACAGGATTACCTAAACTACAACAACAGCGGGAGAAACCAGCCAGCCAAAGCTAAGTTTTGAATTGAATTTTTGCACCTAGACTAATATTTCCTATCACTAAAGTCACTCCTTACCAAATAACAACTAGTCCTGATCTAAACAAAAAAAAATCAAACAATGGAAGCCTCCCAATCCACCGTAAAAACACCTAAAAGGAAGCTCTCCGAAATCAACACTGATCAAACTCCACCTCACAAAAAACACGCACCCTGTCCCAAATCCCCAAGGAGTCTAGCAAATTTTATCACCATCATTCATAGTTTAACTCAACTGAGAGCATGTAAATTCCCAAAGGCCAAGGTAGCAAACGATCTAAAAAAATGTGCTGGTGACGTACACCAAGTCTTTGGTATGGGTGGTGATCTGAAAGTCCACTGCAAATCACAAACTCAGTTCGACAAATTACTACGTTTAGACCTACTAGCAGATAAACCTGTCTCGGTGAAATAATTCAAACAGCGTAGAGAGCAATGCAAAGGAGTAATTTATGGAATTGACCTGAACATCAAGCTAGAGGATATCAAGCAAAAACTTTCGGATCAAAATGTCATATACGCTAAAAGATTACAGAAAAATAAGAACGATACCACTAGTGTTATTTTAGTATTCAAAGGAACAAAGCTCCCAGAAACTATTCGGCTCTGGGTACACAATATTACAGTGAAACCCTTTTATGATACCCCTAAGCGTTGTTTTCGATGTCAAAAGTTTGGACATCTTCAAAATTTCTGCAAATCGCACGTTGTTTGTCCCAAATGCGCAGGAAATCACACCTATGATCTTTGTTCGGAACCCAAAATTACCTGTGCCAATTGTAAAGCAAATCACTCAGCGGGATATAAGGGCTGCCCGGCTTTCAAAACTGCCCGCACAGTGGAGCTCGTAAAAGCAAACAAAGGCATTTCATACTCACAGGCAGTAAAAGAAACCAAACTCAACCAAAAGATAAGTCTAACAATGGCACATAGGAGAACAAACGTGAGAGAAATAATAGAAATAAAAGACAATGAGACGGAAACTGAAAGAATTTCAATGACTAAACTTGACCTTCTAGGTTTCATAACGTTAGCGATAAACTCAGTTACCGACTCCAATCAGCCCAAGCTGAATAAAAAAGAAAACACCATAATCATAGCTAAAATAGGCCAAGATTTCTTTAACTGGAATTTCAAATATGAAGAAATTATAGATTGGGGACTGCACCCCAAATATAAAAAGGAAACTTCCACACCTCCCAGAACACCCAATATCCATAATATCTCGGTATAAATGCATGCACTATCTTTAACCTTATACCCATAGGACTCAAACAATCTATAAACTTCAACATAAATGCATTATTAATACTACAATGGAATGCAAATGGCATTGCAAAACACGGAGACAATCTTAAAATCTTAGTAAATGAAATAAGACCTGACATTATATGTATACAAGAAACATTTCTTAAGCCAGGAAAAAATAAATTTGCAATAAAGGGATATACGCCATATAGACAAGACAGACCAAACGGCCCAAAGTGAGGCAACCACATACTAGTTAAGGAAGAACTCATACAGCTAGAATTAGACAAGAGCCCAGAAAGTGAAGACCTCGAATGGCAAGCTATACGGGTGTTCCAAAATAATAGACCTATAAATATAGTGAACCTGTACTCCCCTGGCACTCTAAAAACAATATCACAAAAAGAACTTAACAAAATCACCCAAAAATATGACTCGCCAAAACCATAATCCAATCTGGGACGAAACCTGCACCACGTCAGATGATAGGGGTAAATCAGTAGAAAAATGGTTAGATGATAATAACCTAGTATTCCTGAACTCAGGAGACCGGACGAGAATAGATATGCGAACCGGTAAACTCACTGCAATTGACCTAACAATAGTCTCTCCCGAACTAGCAGTTAAATCAATATGGGAAGTATTACCAGATACGCTAGACAGCGACCACTTTCCAATCCTAACTAAATTTAGCATGAAACCAGATTTTGAAAAGACAGACCCTCTCCCACGCTTCCAATACTCCAAGGCAGACTGAGAAAGCTTCCAAAACGATTGTCAAAGTCTAATTCATGACGATATAATTAGTAATGATATAGAGACTTTCAATGAAAATATAACCAGCAAACCTCTAAACAAAACACAAAGGCATATTCCAGTTACGAATAAGCGGCCCAACAAGAATCCAGTGCCTTGGTGGGACCAAGAGTGTGGAAAGAACATCGCGGCAAAGAAAAAAGCACTCAGAAAATTCAAAAAAAGTCGGCTCCAGATCATGAAAGATATAAGGAACTGAAAAGAATAGCAGAAAAAAGCATCAAAGAAGCCAAATCAAGATGCTGGGAAGATTTTTGCAACACTATAGATACGAAAACTAACTCAAAGAAAGTATGGAATAAAATAAAAAGCATTCAAGGGAAAGCAACTAACACAATACCTGTACTAAACAAAACAAAGAGAACTAATCTCGAAAAGGCAGAACATCTTGCTGAATCATTCGCATCAAATAGTAGCGATAGCAATCTGAAACCAGAATTCAGAAAAATCAAACAAGAAACGATCCTGGAAAATGACACAAATGATTATATAGAAAGCTACCTTAACGGAGACTTTAATATCAATGAATACAGAAAAGCTTTACCCTCTGAAAAAGAAAGTTCACCCGGCGAAGACAACTATAGGGTATGCAATCCTAAAGCACCTACCAAACAACACTCAGGAACTAATTCTAAAACTAATTAGTGTGAGCTGGAAGACCAAACAACTCCCGAACAAATGGAAATCATCTATTGTTATCTAAACTTGACCTTCTAGGTTTCATAACGTTAGCGATAAACTCAGTTACCGACTCCAATCAGCCCAAGCTGAATAAAAAAGAAAACACCATAATCATAGCTAAAATAGGCCAAGATTTCTTTAACTGGAATTTCAAATATGAAGAAATTATAGATTGGGGACTGCACCCCAAATATAAAAAGGAAACTTCCACACCTCTCAGAACACCCAATACCCATAATATCTCGGTATAAATGCATGCACTATCTTTAACCTTATACCCATAGGACTCAAACAATCTATAAACTTCAATATAAATGCATTATCAATACTACAATGGAATGCAAATGGCATTGCAAAACACGGAGACAATCTTAAAATCTTAGTAAATGAAATAAGCCCTGACATTATATGTATACAAGAAACATTTCTTAGGCCAGGAAAAAATAAATTTGCAATAAAGGGATATACGCCATATAGACAAGACAGACTAAACGGCCAAAAGTGAGGCAACCTCATACTAGTTAAGGAAGAACTCATACAGCTAGAATTAGACAAGAGCCCAGAAAGTGAAGACCTCGAATGGCAAGCTATACGGGTGTTCCAAAATAATAGACCTATAAATATAGTGAACCTGTACTCCCCTGGCACTCTAAAAACAATATCACAAAAAGAACTTAACAAAATCACCCAAAAATATGACTCGCCAAAACCATAATCCAATCTGGGACGAAACCTGCACCACGTCAGATGATAGGGGTAAATCAGTAGAAAAATGGTTAAATGATAATAACCTAGTATTCCTGAACTCAGGAGACCGGACGAGAATAGATATGCGAACCGGTAAACTCACTGCAATTGACCTAACAATAGTCTCTCCCGAACTAGCAGTTAAATCAGAATGGGAAGTTTTACCAGATACGCTAGACAGCGACCACTTTCCAATCCTAACTAAATTTAGCATGAAACCAGATTTTGAAAAGACAGACCCTCTCCCACGCTTCCAATACTCCAAGGCAGACTGAGAAAGCTTCCAAAACGATTGTCAAAGTCTAATTCATGACGATATAATTAGTAATGATATAGAGACTTTCAATGAAAATATAACCAGCAAACCTCTAAACAAAACACAAAGGCATATTCCAGTTACGAATAAGCGGCCCAACAAGAATCCAGTGCGTTGGTGGGACCAAGAGTGTGGAAGGAACATCGCGGCAAAGCAAAAAGCACTCAGAAAATTCAAAAAAAGTCGGCTCCAGATCATGAAAGATATAAGGAACTGAAAAGAATAGCAGAAAAAAGCATCAAAGAAGCCAAATCAGCCAGAAGAAAATGACACAAATGATTATATAGAAAACTACCTTAACGGAGACTTTAATATCAATGAATACAGAAAAGCTTTACACTCTGAAAAAGAAAGTTCACCCGGCGAAGACAACTATAGGGTATGCAATCCTAAAGCACCTACCAAACAACACTCAGGAACTAATTCTAAAACTAATTAGTGTGAGCTGGAAGACCAAACAACTCCCGAACAAATGGAAATCATCTATTGTTATCTCAATACCAAAACCTGGTAAAGATCCATCAGACAGTAAGTCATATAGGCCGATCTCACTCACGTCAAATTTATTTTGGTGTGTAGACTTTTTTTAATTGACTGAATTTCATATGCACATATATACAAGTGATCCTCCGTTGGCACATTTGGAATATTCCTGGTAGTTCACGGTACAATGGATAATTATAATATTTCCCTGAGTAACTGCCAGCTATTAGGAGAGTATATGAGAAAACCCACCTAGAAGAAAAAGTTTGTATCCACCAAAATGGTAGTTATTTTTAAATTTTGCTACATTGTTGTTATTTTTTTATTTTTTTTTTATTTTTTTTTTATTCATTTTTGTGTCACAGACGTGTGCCAACAAACGTGTACATGCAGATGATCACATATTTGCACATCCATTTACAAAAGTATAGATACACACACATGAAAATATATACAGACGTTTAGGGAGTAATCTCTTGCTCATTATA